>CANUEX010020415.1:0-16086 GCA_948099535.1 Jatropha multifida
AACGGTTATTCAATAAATTTTCGGGCGAACCAAAATGATTTTCGATCCCCATAATATTACGTGACGTAATATTATTGGCTAATAATTTACAATTTAAATTTAAATGGGAATGTTTCGAAATAAAAATTTCAGGGTATTATACATATACTGCCCAAAATAAGCAAAATGATAGATATTCTAATTCAAAAAAGTTATACAAGATTTACTTTCAATGTTGCCACTGAAGTACTGATGATGAGAGTACACCCCATGGTGATGGAGGAGAAGTTTGCTTCCATATAAAGATAATTTGTAAAAACTTTATATCAAATTGTTTACAAACAGTACCATATATGAAACACTTATACATGGTCACATGCACATGCACATGCACATTTACAACATATATGTAGTGAGAGAGAGAGAGAAAGAGAGATGATAAAGAATCCATACATATATATATAATTTTGATTGATGGTTATGAGATTCAATACCAATTCTTTCTCCGATCAAGCAGCAAGTATAATAAATTATCAAATGAGAAAACGAATAAAAAACTATTAGAATCTGTCGATGCTCATTCCCATCAAAGAATTACAGGAGTCAATTTATTTAGAATTTTATTTTTAAAATGACATCAATCAATGATCTTCAATTAAAGAAGCGAGTGCATAATATAATCTCCAAAAAAGCAATATCATACTATAAAAAGTAACAACGTACAAGCAAGACAACAAATATAAAAGGATGTACCAGATCTTTGTTTATGGATGATGTAAATGTAGAACCAACAACACTTGATGATCTTCCAACGTTTCTCTCATATAAAAATAAAGAATTCAACTAAACTTTTAGGGATCCTTTACATTTTCAATTTAAAGCAAAATTTTTAAAAATTCAAATCAAAATACTTTTGGTATTTGGCCTCTCTCATATACTTTTGGTACCGTTTCTAGTAAGAGAAAATTAGTATAAAATAATGAAAAAATTTTGAACATGCAATTTACAAACTGTGCAAAATAGTAAAATTAATAAAACATGCATTGATTGATGAGATACCACATGTCAATTTATAGTCATTTATCCTCAGTCAAATCCTCTCCAGCCTTGTTTTCATAATGAACCCATGACCACCCCCATAATCTGCATAATTCAAAGATTAGAGAGATTGGAAAAAAAATCATAAGAAAAGAATATAAAATCATGATAAAAAAATATACAGAAAGCAAACGAATAGCAAAGAACAAATGGATATCATGATGAAGGTCGAGGTTGCAATTCTTATTCCTTATTAAAGAGATGAAAATCCTAGTAAAATTTCAAACTTTCATTTTGTTGAGGATAAAGATTGATGATAAGAGATAAAAGATTTGATATGAAAAATTATAGTTATGGTTAATAAATCATTTTTTAAAATGATTAAACATTTATTAATAAATTATAAAATTTCTCTTTAAAAAAATAAATTAGAAAATTTATAAAAAAACAAAATATAAAATGCTGAAAATATAGAGAGCCAAGTCAGCATTTTCAAACTATTTTTTGCTTTGTATATATATATAAGGTCTATGGCATAATAAGAGCTATTGTTGTCATTTTGTATTAATTCTCTTGCCTCTTTCTTATTTTTTGACTCATTTTAATGGAAAAATATGAAAAACATAGATGAAAGGACTAATTAGTCTAACGAAAGTAAATTTCAAAAACTATTAATTAGTGTTGTCAAAATGTCGGATGAATTAGTTAATTTAGTCAAATGTTAGAAACGAAATAATTATTTTCCCATTACATATTTTGCAAATTAATGTGTTAAAGAAATTATATGTTTATGGATTTTAAAAAAGTATTGGAAAAATTTGATTTGAATTTTTTTGGTGCAGAACAAAAAGAGATAAAAATCAATCTCGATGAAAAAGAGATAAAAATCAATATTGATAATGAATTTGTTGATGTACAAAATTCAAAATAAGTTTAAAAAGTAAATTGGTTCAAAAGGTCAAATCTGACCCTTTAATATTCTAAATAAATTTTGGATTAAATTAATTTTTATTCTTTTTTCAAATATCAAGGATGAAATAATAATTTCAATTAAATCCGTGTCTAAAAAAAATTCAATCAAATCCCATAATTTGCCTTTCATTGTATAAGAAATTAATATAATTTTTTTAAATAAAGAAATTAATATACTTGAAGAGATTTTCATGATATAATAAATAAATAAGAATATAAATAGACAGATAAATAGCATGGATTAAATAAATAAATTTCAATAGGGGCGTTTTTTGTCATTTCTCCGCTACCTAACATATAAAATATTATATTTTTCAAAAAAGTAGTAAAATATTATTTATTTTATAAGAGAACTGGAGAGTTGCAAATAGCCAACAGAGGGAGAGGTGACCCGCAGACCGCAGTCTTATTTTATCTTGTGGTCTGCAAATTGCGTTGCGAGTTAAAGAATAGAATAAATTGGGTGGCTGTCTGCTCTCCTTTTTTCGAGTTTTCAATTTGAAACTTTGTGGTCGTAAACGGCGAGTTTCGGATGATGGTTTTGTGTTGCGAGGAAGGAACACCGGACATAATAGAAGTTCATGTATTATAAAAAGACATTTTTTCATCATTTCATGTCCATGCATGACCAAACTTAGAAGAAGAGACCAAACAATATCATAATCGTATACTGAAACGAAATGGGTGATGGATCCGTCACTTCTCGTCTGATCATATCTGATTTTGTAATTTCTTTCATGTGGGTATGGTCAGGGGCTTTGATAAAGCTGTTTGTGAATCATCTTTTAGGACTTGCGCATCAACCCAGTGGTGAGGCCATCAATTATGCCCTCTCTGTCATTGTTATGTTCTTCTTCGCATACTTGGGTAAGATCACCAAAGGAGGCAGTTACAATCCTCTCACCGTTTTCTCTTCTGCAATTTCTGGGGATTTCAGTCAATTTCTCCTCACTGTTGGGGCTAGAATCCCTGCTCAGGTTCCTTTCTTCTTTTCAATTTTATTTTGCTTTATCTATTTCTTTTCGTAACATAACTGAAGAAAAAGATTAATTCTTTGCTTTTTCCGATAATGGGTTCTGCTCCATTAGGACGATTTTTGTAGTTGTTGGCTAAGTTTGCAATTTTATGCTTGTTAGAGAAAATCCAATATTTTATAGGCTGGAATATTAATGTTTTTAGCCAGCTTTAAAAAGGGTTATTGGAGATGTTTTCTTGATTTATCTACAGTTCTGTTTAGAAAAGGGGTCCAGATATTACAGAATTATGACCGTTATTTATTGAGAACTTTGGAGGATTTCATTTACACATTAGTCTTGTAGCCTTTTTAAATTATGGCAAATGATTTTAACTTTACTAATATAAAATATTGCACATGAATTTGATAGACAAGTTATTAAAATTTTCTGTTGTGTGAAGGCTTTTTGACTTAATGGTGTATTAACAGTTAGTAGTGAGACAAACCGTTTTAGGCATGCATTTGTATGTTAATATATGAATTAGTAGAGATCTTTCTTTTCTAGTTCCTACTGGTATTTATTTTGACATGATGTGTTAAAATCTCATCATAGGCTGAGTAGTGGTGGGCGTGGTGGCTTGAGTGATCCTTAGAGGATTTATGGTTGCTACTGAATCATTTGTAATAAGTGAGATCATGAGGTGGGTACTGTCATGTGGCAGTTGGGGCAAAAATCATGCTCAGTGAAAAGTTATCCTCAAATTAAACATGGGATTTGAATTATAGACAAGCCTAGATCTTTTAAGTAAAGGCAAGGATCTATCGTGTCTGAAATAATAAAGAGATCTTTTCATAGAAATGCTTTGCTACACTGCATGTATTTGCCACTGCAGTTGCATGAGGTGAGCTCCACAATACAAGTGGGATCCATCCTATTTGAGTGTGGTGTATGATCTTCTCCAACTATTTTCAGATATCATCAACTATTAATTGTTTGAATTGATTGATTACCATCTATGCTTTGAGACCAAGTTCCTGAACACTGTTCTTTGAATTTCCGATGAACAGAAAGCTCGTTCATAATGTTCTGCATATCTGAGTTTTTCCATTATATTGTGTATGCAGTTGCAGTTTCATTTTGTGTAGTGATTGGTAAGATTCATTAATTAGTTGGTGAATGCTATTTGGTGTCTGTCTGTCTCTTTTGAATTTTATCTGCTTCAAAAGTTTTGTTGCCCTTTGATCAGTTTCAATGTGTGGATTCATTGAGACACAAAACAATAGAAACTTGGAAAAAAGATTAGGATAGAGGATGGGGTAAAATTGCATGTGATACTTTCACATTATATCAACAAAAAGAATATTCTTATGTATACTATTTGAAGTTTGTAATGAAAATATAACATTATTTAACTTGTAACATTTACATTTCCTTCCACTTATCTCCATTTTGGGAGGAAGCCAGTATTCTAATATCACTTTCAGGCTGTTTTTAAGCTTTCCTTCCAAATCAAAGGTTAAATAGTAGGCATGTAAATCAAACTACTGCAATATCGGCAACATTGCAGCTGTTAGAAGCTGAAATTCAAGTCATGTGCAATTAAATGATTTTTTAGTCTCTATTTAAATTGAATTTTTTTTAAAAAAATTCTTTTTTTTCTATTTGGTTTGTATCTTTTGTTCGTTCAATCATTAACCCACTTCCAACATTGAGTATGATTAATAAACAAATGGCTATAATGGCACTACTTATTTGGATGGAGGACTAATGATGTTAAGATTGTAAGGAAGCAAAAATCTATGTACAGATATACCTTGCTAAAATTAAAAGATTGAATAAAATCATAAAAAAGGCTGACGTTTAGGATTTTTTTGGACAGTAAGCCTATTTTGAATAAGTGCTTTTGAAAACATGTTTGGTTAATAGCCACCAGAAATTTGATTGGAAGTTTCCTAGAATATACTTTTGGCACAGCGCAACATTTTTTATTCTACTGAGTTATTAATTTTAGATAAACAAGTGCTAAACTTTTATAGCCAAATATATGATGTGAACTTGGTTATATTTTTAAATTATGACCATTGAAGTTTACAAAATCATGAAGTTAGGAAGATAATGAAAGGGGTAGATGAAGGTAGTAAAGGGTATAGTGGTATAATAATGGTAATGATATAATCGTTAGTGTCACTAGAGGCCATAGTAAAGGTTGCAATGGTGGTGGTGGTAGATGATCACAATATTGATTATGACAGTTACAAAACACTTGTTACTAGCTTAGAATGTTGTGCAAATTTTTATGTTTGGTATTGTTTCTATCCTCCCCCTTTTCTTCTTTCCTTATCTTTGATTCCTTCCCTAGAGTTTCCTCTCTCTATTTTTCTCACTCTCCCCCTATTGTTTTATTCTCTTAATTTTCCTTGTGTTTATGCTTCTACTGCATCACATCCTTGTTACTAATGTTTTCACATCAATTATCATGAGAGCAACCCCTTCATATTCACACTGCCAATCTGTCATCTCATACTAGTTGCTAAATCTTTTGCCAACAACAGAACAATTTTAACCCCTGATCTTTAAATCTTCATTTGTTGTCATTCGATGAATTTGCAAAGCTTATCTACCAATACTTTCCAGTATCTTCCCAATCCCAAATTCAAGATAACAACCTTGCCTCAGTTTTAATGCTTTCATGTATGGAAAACATCTTAGCTACCTGTACCAGGGAACTTGAAAAGCTTTTGCAATTTGACTTTTATTTGCAAAACTGATTTGAAATAAGCTCTTATTTCAAACTTTTGCATATAGCTACTAACTTGATCATGTGGCTAAAATATCCTCAAAAATTTAAATTTTTGTTGTTTAGCCTCTAAAATCAGCTATGTGCAATAACAATACCAAACGAGCTCTAAGATTTTGATTATGGTGATTTGGCAGCCAATTGGGAAGGATTTGGAATTCCACTTATTTTTTTATGTTTATTATGTTCCCAATTGATATTAAATAACTTGAATTTAAATTCTAAATAAAAGTAAAATTTGATATCTACTTCAAATCATCAAACGTGGAGGATTTTTTTTCTTGAAAATTCTTGCTAGCTTGAATCTTCGTATAGTGAGCTTAAATATTATTACATTAACAAAGAAGGAAGGCTGAGTGTTAGTTGGTTTTGCTTCATAGGCTACTGATTTCATACCATAACTTGGAAGGTAATTCCAAAGGTATAGGCCAAGTGTGGAAGGATGCACATGTGCCCTTGGAGTTTGGACTTGTCTGGGGAAGGGGTCTAATCTTGGCTAACATGAAAGTTGGCTGGAGAATACTCTTGTCCTTTTGAATAGAAAAAGTTATTATGAATAATGTAATTAGTAAATCCACATTATTAGAGAGACAAAGTAAATGATGGTCACAATTGTTCTCAATGTTAAGGCGTATGGCTTGATTATTTTAAAAGAAGCAACCATATTAGAAAACAAATGTGTGTATTTGGATTTTCTGGGCTATTAGCCCTATTTCTTGTTTTATTACTTTCAATCTTTTTATGTATTTAGTCAATATCAACTTCATGGTGCGGTTAATTTTGACTTGCGATTTCCTCATTCAAACTGTTTATAGATGAATTTTCATGTTCAGAATGTTAAGTATTAAGAGTGGATTTGATTTTAAATTTGTAGCCTAACTTGTACCTATATCAGTTTGAAATTCTATAGCTTTATTAACTTGTACTAGCTTTAAAATTTATACTTAATCAATTTTGATAGAATTGGATTGAAGTATAACTAATTTCATAGGATTGAAAATATAAAATTCTAAACAAAATTTCCTTTTTGCCAAATATTGCAAATTTGGATTTGTGAACAAATTCCATATTAGGGTAAATTACTATTTAGTCCCGAGTCAAATTCACTAATTCTTCCTTCTGTTTTAGAGAACCAATTAAATAGTCCCCGTGGTTTGTTTCGTCCAACTAAAAGACCCTTCAATCCAAAAATAGACTTTTTACCATTAGTCTAGTGAAAAATGTGGATTCAAAGGACAGAGAAGAAAATATAAACCCCAAAATAGCCTCAATAAATTATTGAATTCAGCTCATTTTCCTTAATGGATCTCCACTATTTCTTAAACAATCAAAAACCAACAAAGATAATTAATTGCTGATTTTTATACTCAAGATATGCATTTTACACGTTAAAAAAATGAACCTAAAATAACAAAACAGAAAAAAATAAAAGAGAAACAAGAATAAGAAACAAACTTAAATACTGTAACCAAAATATTATTCAGTATTTACAAAGACTTCCTCACCACCCAAACAAGTCAAGAAAACCCATTAATGAGGATTCTGATCACACACTCTTTTCTCTCTCCAAATCTAAAGAGCTCAAGGGAAAAATCAGAAAAGAAAAAAAGAAGAAGAGCAGGCCCGTGATTTTCAGCAAAGAGGTGAGTCTTACATGGGGAAGAAGAGAGAGCAAAATTAAAAAAAAAAAATTAACATATTCATTCAACCTTTTTATTTTTATTTAAAAAAAAAGAAAAAAAAAAGCCTTAGAAACTTCATGGTAAAAATTATTGTTGTTGAATCTATTGATAATGATGCCAAGTTTGGAGATTGTTTTCGTTATATATATATATATATGACTTCTATAACTTGGATTTGCTTGGTTTGATCGTGAATAGTAGATCTATCATGGATCTCAATCTTTAGACTTTTTGAATTTTTTTAAGGTTAGGATTTGGTTGTTTCAAGGTCTGCTTGGTGTGTTATCATTGGGGAGAGAGAGACAGAGAGAATGAGGGTAATCTTGTCCTTTTATTAATGACTAATGGTAAAAAGTCCTTTTTTGGACGGACGGACTTTTTGGTTGGATGGATACAAACTACAATGACATTTTAATTGGTTCTCCAAAATAGAGGGATGGAGTAGTGACTTTTGACCAAACCTGAGAGACTAAGTAGTACTTTGCCCTGGAATTTATTTATAGCAAACAAGCTCCAATAGAATTTTATCAAGTGTGTATGAGCCTGGAACTTTTTTTGCAGGATTTAAAAAGTAACAGTAATAATGGTCATTACCGCCGTCGTTCCAGTTGTACTTCCCCAAATTTGCTTCAATTTCAAATTTGTCATTTTGGTTTTTCATAATAATAACTTGCCGCCATTGTTGATATCATTAGGTGCATTTGTAACAACTTTGTATGTGTTAATCTTATTGTGGCAATTGTACTTTGCTAAATTTGCTTCAATTTCATGTGTTTCATTATGGTTCTTCATTATGATAACTTGCCACCATTGTTAATATCATTAGTTGCATTAATTTCCAGTTATCCTGGAAAAATTTGATATCTTTATTTCCATCTCAGCAAATATGTATATATATTGCTACGAGGTATCGTGGTGTCTTTCTATATCGCCGGTCTATTAATTCTCATTTGTGGTGCAACAACTTTATGTGTGTTAAACTTATCGTGAAATTATATGTACTGAAAATATGTCACATTCCTCGCATGTCTCTGGTTTTAGTGGCAGACGGCCATAGTAGTTTTATGAATGCAAAGAAATTCTCTTCTTCCCTTGTGAGACTCATTGTTTCCTCTTCCCTTCTCTATTTTTCTTCTTTCTGTCATTCTCTTCCTCTGTCTCCCCTCTACCTAGTCTTCTTTCACATGTCCTTCTTTTTATTGATTCTACTCCACAAGATCTAAATATGATTCATACTGATGTGTACAGTGTACAGTCTGATTCTAAACTTTGTAAATGTGTGTTTAAACAAAATTAAACATGCCCAAAGTGAAACACTGCATCCTCTTTTTCCTTCTGTTTCTCCCAGGTTATTGGATCCATATATGGAGTTAGGCTTATTATTGAGACTTTTCCTGAAGCAGGACGTGGGCCACGTTTGAATGTCGACATGCATCGAGGTGCGCTCACAGAAGGATTGCTGACATTTGTAATTGTCATTATCTCTCTTGGGCTTGCAAGAAAGATCCCTGGAAGTTTCTTCAGGAAGACTTGGATCTCAAGCATCTCCAAATTAGCTCTTCACATACTTGGATCTGATCTGACCGGTGGCTGCATGAACCCAGCCTCTGTAAGTAGTTCTCACATCATTACCATGTGATTTATTTATCTAATATTCAGTTTTAGCTGCAAAAACTTTGGAAATAGAAATAGATGAACTAGAGCGCCTTTTAAATCTATAGGTGATGGGATGGGCTTACGCCCGCGGCGACCATATAACAAAGGAACATGTACTTGTATATTGGCTTGCTCCAATTGAGGCAACTCTTCTGGCAGTATGGACATTTAAGTTGCTGGTTCGATCCAAAACGGAAGAAAAGAAGGAAAAGTCGGAGGGTAAATCGGATTGAAGAAACTCCATTAGTGTAGCTCGATCGATTGGATGATCCAACCTGCAAGATTTGAAGAGGGCAAAAGTATGTAAAACTTTATGCTATTCACACTTCTGTGTAAATTTTTTTAGATCAGTCTGTATTCATTGTTCATTGTATCTACATCACACTACCATTTTCGTTTCAGTCAGTCAGCACTCTGTCTCTTACATGCTGGTTTAACTTAGCAAATCAGTTTTGCTTTGGTATTTTGACTGAACTGTATTGGTGTAACTGTGTAACTTTGTATTATATCTGTGACGTCTTAGCTTTCTAATTTTTCTTTTTTTGGTATTTTGGTGTTTGAATGGGAAAAATTTGTAATTGAGTATTTGAACTATAGGAAATTGCAAATTAATAGGGATGTATTAAATTAAGACTATTATATTTTTAAAGATTTTTAAATTCCAATGTATTTAATTAGAGTGTTCTGAAATCTTAAAATTTTGTGGCATTCAATTTAGACTTTTTTAAAATTTGTAAAGATCTAATGGTATTCAATTATGACTTTTTAAAAAGTCTAAGCAAATTTGATAGTGTTAAAAAAATTACTAATTTGAAAAAATTTTGTAAAATTATTGATTTTATTGAATTTTAGAGTTCAGTTTTGAATAAAATAGTCATTCAAAAATCTTTTAAAATGTAATAGTTTTTAATCCAATAAACTCATTAATAGGATGGAAGCAGGCGGGTATCCACCAATTTTGAATTACTTGTATAAATATTTATTTAAAAATTTGCTATGTTTTTAAATCTATTTAAATATCTGTATTTGAATTTATTTAAATTTTCATTCCTCTTATCTGTCCAAAATTCATTTAAAGTACTTTTTAAATGGATAGATTAGTGTGAATCTTAAACTATTCAAATTTAAATTTATTTAAAATATATTTTTTATTACTAATGGGTACCAACTACTGACCCCTTTAATATAATAGTTAACGGGCAGTGAGTATCCAAAACTCTATCCAAAACTCTATCTGCATCCGCTATGGATAATAATTTCACTATCTATATCTGTTTCAAATCCATTTATTGCTAACCATATCTTCCTTAAATGGATAAGAGAGGAGCAATTATTTTAAAATACTCGTATCACTTCCACCACTATTTTTAAGGTGTAAAACAATGTATTAATAATTGGATTAATTTTGAATTAATTCATGGGCTGAGAATTTAATATTTTCAGTTTTTTAAGTGGACTCCAAAATTTTTAATTTATTCAATTAAATCCTGAAATTAATTTTGATTAGATATATAAAAATCATTATAATTTCATTAAAGTTAATTAAAATCTGTAAAAAAAATCTCACCAATTTTATAAAACCGTATGTAGAATTTTAGTGGAATCTATGAAAATCTAAGAAAATCTTTTAATTCTATCAAATTCAATCATTTTTTTAAAAATTAATACAATCCTAATCCAATACACTCCCTAAATGTAATGTATTGGGCAATTAAATGGACCATTTTAGTAGATAAATAATATCAAACCACAATTAAATGGACCATTTTGCTTGATAACTGACACCAAACGTAAATATCCATTCAATAGATCTTTCTTTTTTTTAATTTTTAATTGTCTTATATCTCTTTTCTAAAAAAAAAAAAAGTCGAATTTTTGTAGTTTTCTTTTGATTCGAAAATAATATGAAAAATAAAAAGAAAAAGAAATAAGAAAGAAAGGTAATAATCTATAAGGCATGTAGTAAAATATTTCATATCGATTTTCGGTGAGAAATTTTGGCTAAATAGTCTTAATTGTATAAAAATTATTAATTTAGATATTTAATTGTAAAATTTTCTATTAATATACTAAAATAGAAAAAATTGTAAAGTGCAAACACCATTAATAATATTTACCCAGTAGAGATTGTCATAAGCTAAGGGCAGCACACTCAAGGGATTGAAAGCAAATATCACATTAATCTTTCAATATGTTATACTATCAAGCTAAAAAATAAATCCATATGACATTAGTCAAATTATTTACAGGATGTTGGGGAAATTGTGTATATATATGTGTGTGTGTTTTTGGTGACCTATAATAATATGTAATGCAATGACATGATATTTTATTACAGTGCATCAAACATAACTTGAGGATCCATAGGACATAAGATGTTGTTGGGTAGCCTCAAGGGTAGGAAGCTTTACTCTGGGTGGGTCAGCCGAAGAAGCATAAGATCTCTGAGGACAAAAGACAATAAAAAGACCATTCATGGGATCAATTTCTAGAGTATACAAAAGCTGCCCAGCACCATAGCCCCCAAGAAGTTGGTATGATCTCTCTGATCCATCCATAGCTATACACAGATCATCTGTACCTGAAATTTTGTCAACAACATAAATAAATATGTATTGTATAGATTGCCCAATTGTTGTGCTTAAGATAAAACTTATTAATAAGAGAGAGTATATTATGATGAACTTTAGGTTCTAAAAACTTGTAATGCCTCTTCTCATTTGAAAGATTTTTGCATAACAAATGTAAAAATTGTATTCGCATAAAGAAAATCGCAACATTTTGTTCAAATATAAAATAAAAAATAAAATAAATTGTCTTGATAAAGGGTGCGTTTTATTTCTCTGTCATGCATGTATTGAGTATTCTCTAAAAAAAGCTTATTTTTGAAATGCTGTATTTTTTAAGTATTATTATTATAATTATTATAATAATAAAAAAATTTAAAACTAATCTAAGAAAAGAAAAAACTAATTCCACTTACAAGCAGCCAGTTCAATCTGAGTTTGATAAATAAATTCAAGAACAGCAGAAATGTCTTGCTCAAACTGATGAAAGGGTCCGCTCTCAAAATTCATCTTTCTTAGCTTACAAACTCCCTCTCCCAGTTCCAGCATTGCTCCTTTATGGTTCTACATATCATGTGCATAAATAGGCTTTATGAGTCTATGGACTTGCTTGGTTCATAAAATAAAAAGAAATAATACTCAACTTGTAGATATAAAATTTATTTATAAATAAAAAACTGAAAAGCTCTACTCTAGTAGATGAAACCTGGTTAAAGAGATGATGAAAGCCAACGGCGCATTGCAGAATTCCATGAAGAAGGGTTCTGGTGGGATCTTCAGCTTTGATCCAAAGAGCTTCAAGCAAGTCATGGCACTTGTAATATTCTCTCCTGTTGAAGAGACCAACAGCTTCATCAAAGCTATATGTATTTTCTTCTTCTTCTTCCTCTTCTTCTTCTTCTGCGCTGTGATTATATCGGTACAGGACGCGAAAACG
The DNA here is from genome assembly GCA_948099535.1 of Jatropha multifida. Taxonomy (NCBI): domain Eukaryota; kingdom Viridiplantae; phylum Streptophyta; class Magnoliopsida; order Malpighiales; family Euphorbiaceae; genus Jatropha; species Jatropha multifida. The sequence goes on from CANUEX010020415.1 coordinate 12,585, forward strand.
ACTACTGTTTGAATGAAAATTGAGGTGCCGATGAGACGCAGAATAAGGAAAATTGGTTACTGATAAGTTGTAATTAGGTGAATGGATAATTGTACGTGGAGAAGATGAGGGTATTGATGGCAAGGGAAGGAATTTGAGACCAAATGCCATTGATAATGAATAGCAGAGGGACAAATTTTCTCTCCCTCTCTTTTTCAATTTTGGATTTTGTTTTCTTTGTTTGTGTGGTAGAGGTTGAGCTAAGAGTAGTCTAAGATCTTAATTATAGAATCAAAACAAAAGAGGAAATTGTTGACCATAATAAAGTAAAACCGACTGGTTTTTGGTGAGATTGGCTTTTAAAAAATTTAATTTTATAGTATTTTTCCTATTTATTTAGATTTTAATTATATGAAATAAACAAATCTTAAAATTTTAGGAGCCTAACTGATTTTTTGTTAGAAAAATTTTGGTGGTGACCAATATTACTGTGATGTTTTTTATTGTATATTAATAAGATATAAATTGCAATGAAACATGAAGTTAGCCTAACATGGTTCGAACTAATTAAGGGTTTAAACTACAAAATACTCTTAACTATGCGTGTTGTTGCAAAGTCATTCTAAAACGATTTTTATGCTCGGGCACCCATATTTGGAAAATTAAAGGGTACATTCAATTTAGATTGTATTAGATTTTAAAAGAGTTATTGAATTTGATCGAATTAAAAAATTTACTAAAATTTTCACAGGTTACATTAGAATTCTATATAGAATTTTATAGAATTTGTGAGACTTTTTTCTTTGTAGATTTTTACTGATTTCGATATAATTACTATGATTTTTATATATCTAATCAAAATTAATTTTAGGACCTAATTGAAGAAATTAAAAGATTTTTAAGCCCAATTGAAAACTTAAAAACAACGAGAGACAAAAAAATGCGTCATCTTCTCCAAAATCGTTTTCTTCTTCTCAAAACCTTATTGTCATAGACAGTAAAAGACCTGCAATGGCCAGCATCGCCGCCAACCATCCCCCACTGCCAGAATGTCGCGGGGCGAACAATGGTCAATTTAGTTCAAATCGAACTAAATTGAGATTAAAAAATACAATTGAAGTTTTTTTATCAATAGACCAAACCGAATCGAATTTACCTTCTAAACTAAATCAAACTGAACCAAACCTATTAGTTCGGTCAATTTTGATTGATTTTACCATTTTGATTCGGTTTTTAACCCAACTGATGGATTTCTATGAAATCAACTCGAACCGAATAATAAATTTGCTTCACACAGAATAAACCAATAATCGAATCTTTTTTAATTTAATCGAGCAAATCGAATTGAAATGAATCGTTTCAGTTTTTGGTTCGATTTGGTCGGTAAGTTGCACAATCCTAGCAACCATCTCGCTGGAAAATCGTAGGTTTAAATATTTTTTAATTTAAAATGTAAATTAAAAAAAACATACCTAGTACTCTAAAATCCAACGAACCTTTGGGTTGTAGCATTGATTTGTGAATGACTTTTTTATTTATACCTAGCACTCTAAAATTCAACTAACTCGATAATTTTATAAAATTCATCTAAATCAATAATTTTTTCCATTAAATTTGCATAAACTTTTAATAAGTCATAATTGAATACCATCATATCTTTATAAATTTAATAAAAATCCAAATTGAATACCATGAAATTTTAATAGATTTTAAAGAAAATTAGATTAAATATCGTTAAAATTTTAAAATCTTTTAAAATCTAACAGAGCCCTAATCCAATATACCCCTTAGATATATTGGCATCATTGTTTAAAAATTAGATTATCAAAAGAATTAAAGTGCAATATTTTTAAAACCAGACTGAATGCCAAAACGGTGTTGTTATTGGGTCGTGGTTGGAGAGGATTGACTCGGTTTAACTGAATTTTTGACTTTTTATAGAATTTTTTATTTTGAGTTTATAATTATTTAGCAATACCCAAATAAAATTTATCAAATATTAAAATAGTATGTTTGTTTATAGTTCTATACCACAATTCATAAAAATTTAAAAATAAAAAATAAATAGATATTTTTTATTGTTATTGTAATGATTATTATTAATAAAATTAAGAAGTATATTGATACACAATCTTATGTTACCTCTGTTTCATAATACTTGTCACATTTGGAATTTTACGTTTCTTAAAAAAACTATTAAATTTGCCTAAATTACAATAAATTATTAAGTAAATTGACTATATTATCCTTCATTTAATATTAATCCTCTAATAACGTATTAAATTGAAATAATAATTATTGGTCCTATACAAATGACAAATATGCAAAAAAAGAATTTATTACTTATTAAAACCACAAATGTGACAAGTATTTTGGAATAAACTATTTATTCAAATGTGAAAAGTATTATGAAATGAAGGTAGTAAGAAAATAATAATAATCATAATATAATTAAATTGTAAAATTATTGTAGGTCCCAATAGACTATGCACAAGAGGGGGGGGGTGAATTGTGTTGTATAAAAATTTAGAATTTAAAGACCTTTTTCAAACATAGCAGAAGTATAAAAGTATTTAGATAATTTTACAGATTTAAAATCATATAACTCACTTAAGCAAAAGATTATCTATAATATTTAATCAATCAACAGGTCTAAAAATAGCTCACTAAACTTGGCAACCTTGTAACTCAGAAACGATTTCATTTTGAAGCAATATTCATGATAAAGTTTCAACAATTTAAATAATAGAATGAGCAAGTCAACAACAAGTCATTATATTTAAAATGTGTGAGTGTGAAGAGACAAGCAATATCATAAAGAGAAAAATAAGAGGAAAAAATCAAACACCAAGAATTATAGTGATTCGACACTTCTCATGCCTATATTCACTCCTCAAGAAACCATCTTAAGATTCTCCACTATTTAACTCTTTTCAAGGGCAAGAGTAAAGCCTATTATAATGGAAATAGTCCTAACACTTAGCACTACCCGTGACCCACAAGTGTTTACAAAGAACTTGTAAATTTACTTTCTAGTTTTATTAAGGAACTAGAAAACTTAATCCCACTAGTTTTTCTAAAAAACTAGAAAACTTAACTTATTTTTGCAAAGAATAAGCAGAACTTAACTTCTAATTTTTGTCAAAGAACTATAAAACTTAAACTTAGTTTTTCCAAAGAACTAGCAAACTTACAAGACTTATTCTCACACAAGATGAGTGCTTGAAAACCCTTACAAACAAGCTGTCACGACCCAAAACCGAGGGCCGGACCGGCACTAGGACCTAGGTAAGCCTAAGGCATCCGAGACCCGTAGTAAGCCTAAACTATCAAAATCCATCCCTATTATCATTTGACTATCGGAATAGTAATCCCATATTATGTGAAATAACCCATTAATTTATTTTTAAAAGAATTTTTATTTAAAATTTAATTGTAAATTTTCACCAATGAGAATTGGCCAAAAATAATATTTTATGCCGCGAACCAAATCGAAAACCGAATTTAAATAGTCTAACTCAGT
>CANUEX010020417.1:0-12504 GCA_948099535.1 Jatropha multifida
TTTTCAATTTAATCAATTATATTTATTTATTTAACTATTTAAATAAATAAATCATAATTGAAATATTAGGTTTATTTAATCTAAAATTTATCTTAATAAATTTTAGACATAAATCAATTAAGTCAATACTTAATAATCTAGATAAAATTGTAATCAAATATAAATTACAATTTTATCCTTAACTTCACAAAACTTATTTGTAATCAAGTCATACTTGATTCGATTTCTCGTTTTTACTTTCTCCTACCCATTCTTATGTGTGTGACCTTCTAGGTTCCAAATATGTTAGCAATAAATATTAACTAATTAATATTTGAGGGTCAAGTACATTATCTAGTAACATGTCAAGACTATCCAAATATATGAAAAGTCAAAGTGGTTTGACTTAATCTTTCAGTGCATGATTTATCAGTGTAATTAATATCACTTCATCATTAATGTTCTGATTTAGTAATTAGGCATGGAGTGCGTCTGCTTTACTAAATCATGTTAGTTCTCTTAACCTTAGTCATTGATCAATTGAATGAAATTTCAAATCTCATTTGCTAATTTCATTCCACCTTGCACAAGGATTTCTTAATCAATACTAGAAGAGAACATCCAGAACATTTTCTTTAATTTACCTAGGGTGATAAATCCTCACTTAATTACACAAGTATCTCCATACAGTTTTTATTATGTCCAATTAATCGTTGCTTATTATTCATATAATGAATAATGTGAACAAAGAATCAAAACATAATCATCCTTATATAAGATAGCTTAGTAATCCTAAGTCAAAGGATCACTTACACAACCATCACTTGAGTATTCCATAGACACAGATATCTCTCCATATGAAATTCTCATGCAGGTCAATTTAGTAGACTTGTTTAAATAAAAAGCACTTACATATTAGTTCTAGATATCACATATATCTCAACTTATGAGAACATACGCTTCTCTAAGGAAAGAACATAATATGTACCCGTCTCAACAACTCTAATCATCGTCTAATAATGAGGAAAACATCGACCAGAAATATTTAGAGACATTACTTTAATGCAAATATAAAACTCATAATTATAACCAAATTATAATTTATTTTACAAAGCAATATTGTCTCATGGACTTTATCTTTTACTAAGATTCAATCAATAGAATATAAAAGATAAATAAATGCCTTTTATTAATAATCAAATATTTATTATATGAAATATTATATTCAAAATATAACCAATCAAATTGGCTATAGGCATATAACTAACAGTACGCTCATCCGATATTGTAACAAACTTATACTTATAAGTATTAGCTGATTTTTAGTAAGTGTTTTGGGTGGGATCAATAAAGCCAAAATGATAGGGTTTCTTTCAAAATAGCAATTAAAGCTAAGGGACAAAAATTCACTTTTCTAAAACTAAAAACAATTAGTATCCATTTCATAAGGGGAAGAATTACTTGATTTTGATTTCTATTCAAAGAGATAAGCAAGCAGGCTCAACTAAACATTAGTTGCAAACTAAATCCACAAACCTCCCTCCTCTCTTTTATTCTCCCTTTTGTGTTTTTTTCCTCCATATATTACATTGGGAGATGGGTTATTGCCCTAAAATTCCAAAAGGAACTAGAGGCAATACTCCTTTTGTCATTTGGTTTCCTTTATGCTTTCTTTACCACCTTCCTTGCTTTCTTTTGAAAATGTGTGACCATACTAGAATCCCCAAAAAAGACTAGAGATGGCATTCTCTTTGTTGATTCAATCATTTATAGCTTTATTTATGCTTTCTTTAAATTGCTTGTTTTATTCCTTTATTTAATTGTTATTCGTTCATCTTAAATTTGTTTTCAATTCGATAAACGATTGAAAGTTAGGCCAGTTAATTTATTGTATTTAATGAAAAATCTAGTCTCCCAATCCTTCTTGGTCTAAATATTAGTGCAATTTTTCCAAATTGAATTTAATTTCGGAGTCAAATTAGGATTTTCCTTAGAGTTTTCTCTTAAATAACAAATATAAGTGGCGACTCCTTTTCAAAAAAAATAATCCGATTAAATAGAATTTTAACATTGAGAACCCACTAAAATGAGCATTCTGATCCCATTTAGCAGATTGGACTTAATGCTTGGGTTAGGGTCTTATAGCTAGCAATTTTGCTGCGGAGTTAAATTTTTAACAAAATGGACTACTTATTGGTTTAATAAATAAGACAAAATTACTTTCAAAACAATTTCTTAAATTGGCTATTTTTTAATGCATTTTTTTCATGCATTACTCATTTGCATTCAAACTTTAGAATAAATTAACAAGAGCTTTCTCAATTTTTGATATTACCACTTCAACAACTCTCCTTGAGGTTATTGAAAGGTTGTGAAAGTGTCTGACTCATGACAAATCCTCAATCCTTTAGAAGTGTAACGATTATGCCATATTGTTTGACCCATATGAAACTTATTATTACATGCATTATTAGGTATATCGCTACACTAGTGTGATGGGACCCTTTAATCCAAGCCACCTTGTACCTTATTCATGTAATGACATTAGACCCATGAGCTTTAAGATGTATGTATTATGATGACCTACATAATTATCATCAAAATGGGTTTTTCCATGCAGATCATATGCATGCACAGACACTTTTGGACCTAAAATCTAGATACCCCTTAGTTTCAAACCTAGAATCTCCAATTAGTTACCCTAAACATGGATATACTTTAACCTTAAAAAAACAAAAGCCCTAGTGATCTTTGTATCTTTACCTCAAACTACGAGTTTGACCCTTGTATTTGCACCTTGTTTTGAAGGAGGCCATGTCCAGACCAAGTGGAAATGACCAACTTGATGCTCTAAATAAACAATTTATTGCTATTATGAAGAAAAAGGAGGATACCTTTAACGCAACCCTTACTAAAACTCTGAACATTGAGAGAAAAGCCATCATGGATGAGGTAACTAATATGATAGCCCGAGCCATGAATCTTGACATTGGAAAAGCCTATTTTATTACCTAATTGAGCCTACTCTAGGACAATCTTGTAACAGATTGTTTTTTCAGTGTCGGTAATAGTGATTTACCGATATGTGAATAATATCATTGGTCTGGGACTTGGTATTATTTCGGTCCAGAAAAATTACTACATGTGTCTAATATTTTATTTAATATTTTTGGAGCATGTTTGCATGATTTAGGTGGGTAAGAAATATTTCATGAATATTTTTTGAGAATTGCGGCAACTGATGAATATTATTTTCTAGTGTAGAATATTAAGAAATAAATGAGGAATTATTTTTGTGGAATTAATTCAATTAATTGGTGGAGTTAAATAATATTTGGAAGAGAATTATTTGATGAATATTTAGAGCCATTGGATGAGATTACTTAAGATTTGATTTTGGCCACTCATTTGGCATAAAATGAGAAAGCAAAGTTTGACTTTGCTACTTGAAGATTACCACCACTTCATCAACACCTTCTCTCTCTTCTCCATCTCCATCTCCACACCATTTCTCTCCTTCTCTTCTTCCTCCATTTCTTTCATTTTTCTACCACAAATTACCACTAAACTACCTAATTAAATTATAGAATAGTGATTAATCCTTAAGAACCAAGTAGTTGAAGTTGAAATTGGGGATTAAAAGCTAAGAGAATTGAAGTTGCCATTGAAGAGGTAAGTTGTGAATTTTGAGTTTTATGATTTAATGAGTAGAATTCTAGGATTAGACATGAAAATAATGCATTAATCATGCTCCATCTATATTGTGTGTTAATTTTTTATTTTGATGAATATTTTTCCTACTTTGAAGAAGTGGGAGAACCTTCAAGAAAAGGGAAAGGAAAAGCTAAGGAGTGAAGCTTTTTAAGCTTTCTAAAGTTTGATTGAGAGGTTAGTGCAATAATACCTTCAATTCCCTTTCAATTTCTCAAGTCTTTAATTTTTAGGTTTTGATTGATTTTTGAGAATGTATGTAAATTGAGTTGGGAAATTCCTGTTTGATGGTTTTATTGTGATTTTTCATGATTTAGAAGCATGAAAGAATGCTTGAATGAGAAGAGGAACCACTCCTCCCTCTTCTCTCAAGTGTGGCCAAACCTTCCTTAGAGGAAGGGCTTGGATTTTTGTTGTTATTTTTAACTTCCTTTGATTATGAATGAGCTTTGAAATGAGTTTCCTTAAGGTTTATGGAATTAGTTTAGAAAGAAACCATTTCCTCTTTGTTTTGAAAGGATGGTCGAACCCTCCTTGGTGAAGGGCCTTTGTGTTTTTTTTTATTTCTAAGTTTGATATTGACTTAAATGAGTTTAATTTGTTGGTGGTTAAAACCTCTCTTTTAAATTTTGGTGTTTAAATATTTTAGTAAGACTTAAAGAAGGTTTTGAAAATACTAAGAGGGTATTATGGTAAATTGTTTTGAGAAATGAATTTAATATTTTTGAGAAGTGATTTTAAGTTGATAATTAGTATTTTTAATGGAGGTATTATGAAAGTAAGGTTTTTATTCGAAACATGAATTGATTTTGTTGGATTTTACAAGTTGTAAGTAAAGGTATTTTATAATCATAAGTGTTAATTTTAAAAAAGTTTTTGGATAAGGAATGGTGAGTGGGAAATGAGATTATTTGTGGAAGAATGCATTTATTTTGGGTTCTACTATACATGATTGAAATGTGGTATGATGAGATTTATTGCGATATATGAGCATGCTCGGGTTATCAGCCTATTCTATTTGGTGGAGCTATGATCATATGCTAGGGTTATCAGCCCTTATAAATAGGCGGACGCGCTTATTATTTGTGGTAGTGCTTGCACAGGCCACGGTGGTGCTTTCATAGGCCACGATTGTGTGATTGATGGGTGGTGCTTTCATAGGCCACTGTGGCGCTCCCACAGGCCACGATTGTGTGATTGGTGGGTGGCGCTTTCACAGGCCACGATCGAATCTGCTTACATTCATTCGGTATTGGTACGAACCTTACAAAAAAAAAATTTTACTTCGTTATAAAGAAATAGAAAACATATTGGTATTTGTGATATTTCTTATTTATATTGAGTTTGGTATAAATTTTAAGGTGTGAATTTCTTTATATTTTTTTCGAAATATTCGGATTTAACTAGTACATCTTCAGTGCTTAAAATATATTTTATTTGAGATTTATTACTTGGCATTTCTTGGTTATTTAAATTTATAATCTTTTAGAACTACTAAGTCTTTCACTCAGCGAGTTGATTTTTATCATGCGCAGGTTGTGTGTTGTGGGGATTACTCAAAGACTGAAAGGGCCAGCGTCATAGTAGAAGTATAGCTTTTGGGTAGGACATATATATTAATATGAATTATGACATATATAGACTTATTGTAAACAATATGGGAGTCGTAAATATTGAGATTATAATTAATATGATTGGTGGATATTTTAAGTACTATTATTTAATTATATGTCTGGTGTATGGATGATATATATTTTCTTGAAATGAATGGGTTTATAATATTGATGTGAGAACCTAAGTAAAATGGATGAATATTTAGAAGTGCTTGTGACATATTGTGTTGAATTGGAGTTTTGGGGTTTGGAGAAATTATATTGAAAGTGTGTATATTTTCTTTGTGTGGCAAGTTATTTTTTAGGGGAAACTCTTGTGAAATTTTCATAGGAATTTTCTTAAACTTTATTTTTTTAAAATTTTTAATTACTTGCCTCATGAAAATCTAACCACTTCTAATATGTGATCTAGAGTTAGTAAGTGATATAAGACGGTGCTCCGACACTGAATGTGGCATCTGCCGTCTGGTTCTCCGAGATTGGGCAACGGGTGTTACAAATCTCCTATGACCCAATCCTTTTCAACTTATTCCACTACTCATGCAGGTCTGTCCTCATCAGAGGAAGCAAACCCAAGTGATGAAAATCAAAAAATGTTAACAAAGATGGAGCTATGGAGAGAATCCTGCAAGCCTTTAAGACCAATAAAGAGGGGATTGATTTTGAATCCCTAAATCTAATCCTGATGCTAGGCTCCCTTCGGATTTCAGGATGTCATACATGGAAAATTTGATAGCACAACCTGTCTACGACACACCTTAAGATGTCTATTGGTGCCTTTAACCTTCTTAGAGTAAGCAATGAGCTCTTTGCTTAACCTTCTCATCTCTATCGCTATTAAGGTTAAGGATTTAGTCCAAATGGGCCAAATCAAGAGTGAGTCGACTATATTTAGATTCTAAAAGAGAACAAACTTGCACTCCCTCCATTAATTAGAAAAGTGAAAAAATCTCTCACATCACTACGTGAGCACTTTTGAGGCTAGAAAGGGGAAGACCTAATCAGAGGAGGGAGTTTACTAAGTTGGGGGTGCCCATTAATATGATCTATAAGAAAGCCCTTGAACATAATTTTGTTTGAGCCTCTGGAAAGGAAAGGGATATAGTGCCTCAAAATACTATAATTATCACCAAGTTGTGAGGTATAAGATAGAGGTGTTAAGGTTTGAAGAACAAAATCCAAGACTTAGTGGACCAGAAAACCATATTCGTTTAAGGCAAACACATAACATCACCAACAACCCCTTATCTAACTGTGAGCCCCCTCCTAGGCGTCGTGGGAAAGACCCGAAGGACAGAGTCTAACTAGACAATCCCATTGGTCAGTTCGTCATGGAGAAACTGGAAATGTCAAGACTGGTCGAAACTCCGCTGCAATCCCTTCTCGGTTCGTTCTATTTTAGCCTTGTATGTAGCTTTAGTTGTCTGATTAATTGATCTAATTATCAATTTTATCAGTTTTATGGCTTTGTTTAGCACTTAAGCAATGTCTAGTTGGCTCTTTAGAGCGCTTTTGACAGTGTGTGGTGTGTTTAGAGTCGCCACCTTAATTTGTTTTTTTTAGGAAAAATATAAGGTACAAACCTGTGATTGGCTCCTTAAGTGTGCCACAATGGATAAAATGCACTAGCCTCAAATCATTAGGTTTAGGGACTAGGTTTTCGGCTTCATTTCATGTGAATCAAAAGTGTGGGTCTAAATTGAAAATCAAAAAGCATTGTTTTGCATGAATGTCAGTTTATCAATGCATGGGCATACTCATAATACATGGTAATATCTAAAATATATTACATTAAAAGTAAGCAATTGGAATAGAAGTGTGTAATTCAGAGGGGAGCCCGACTCTAGCCTCATTTATTGAGAATTCTAGGTTGTGCAACACATTCTCCTAAGTCCTTACCAGTCAGTTCGGTCTGGGGCCCACTACCTAGGCTGAAATCCATAGGTATGCCTTCGTACCTTGTTTGCATGAGGATCAAGGCACACGAAGTTCTACCATCGATCGAGATGGTAGGGTTTTGAAGGTGCCACTCTTAGAGTGAGCTTACTGGTGTATTGGCTGATTCTAGACTTAGTTTGAAGACTGGGTGAGGTTTTACTGGATGGACTGGGCTTTTTGACAGTTGATAATTTGCCGAAAAGACCGGGTTTAATTGACAAAGTCTAAGTTTGAGTGATTATACCCTCGTGCTTGTGATACAGCCAGATCGGAGCTCCACGATGAGTTATCGACCAAGGAGGTTGAGTCTTTCTCCAAATGTAAGCTAAGATAGGGCAGGAGAACTTGTATTATAGTTTTATATAGTATTATTAAATGTTGAATTATTAATTAATCGCTAGATTTAATTAATAATAAATCACCTAACTAGTTGCTTTGGCCTAATAATAAATCACCTAAGGAATGTCAAAGTATGATTGAAAGTAGAAAGGATCGACTTTTGAGAGCCAAGTCGGGCTTTAAACTCTACTAAGGAAGATGAGCAAAGTCAGACTTTGTGGTCGTAGAATCGTAAAGTGGGAATGAGAGTCACTGATGCTTAAGAAGCGCTCTATCAAGCAATAAGAGGTGTGGAAATGAAGGGAGAAGTATGCCTTTTATAGGCAAAAGGGGGTGGTTGAGCCAGCATGGTCGGCGCCAACCACCCCCTTATCGGCGCCGGAGATCCAATTTTTGACGCTAGTGGAGGGTCCCGGCGGCAGCCTGATTGGCGACGTCGCTAGGCTAGACGACACCGATCCTAGTTAATTACTAGGATGCCCCTCCCCTCTAGTTCATGGTTTGTGGGATTTCGGGAGTCCGTTCAAGACCCAAACGATGTCCATCGAGCTAATTTTCACACCGTTGGAATCGTAGCAAAATTTCCTAAAGCCTAGTGTTAAAATCATGGTCAACACTAACCAACACATCAATGCAATTGAGAAGCTATTTGCAAGGCAATTGGAAATTTCCTTTTCTTGATCTTGATTCGTGTTGAGCTAGTGCCAAGCACCAATTGAATGTCGCCTGATACCCTTATGGCTTTACTCACGTGCACTATTAGGTCTAAAGTGATCTGCTCAAATGATAAGGATTTACCTAAAGGTGGAAAATCTTACAATAATGCCTTTTATATTACTGTGGTGACCAAAGAGAATTTTTTTATGGTACTGATGGATAATGGATAATGGATCAGCTTTAAATATGTGCCCTCTTATGGTTAAAAGCTATCTCAGGATTGAAGCCTCTAACCTCACACTATCTAACCAAATTGCAAGGGCTTATGATAATACCAAAAGCAAAGTGTTATGGTAACCACCATGGAAGTAAACATTGTGCACGCTTGCTATATTTGAAATCACATTTCAGGTCATTGACTTAGTACCTTCATGCTTCAACCTCCTCCTTGAATGGCCTTGGATGCATGGTGTTAAAGCTATTCCCTCCTCTGTTCACCAAAAGCTCAAATCTCCTTATGGAAATGCAATGGTTATTATGAAAAGGCATTTGATTGGAAATTTGACATTCTAGCAACTACACCTATTTTGGAGATTTAAATTAAGCTTACAACAATGCCATTGTCTAGGTTCCAGTTTGACATAATTCAGTTTATTAATGTAGAAGTGTGCAAAGAGCTAGTTCCTTTTTACTTTGATCCTTATAGTAATAGGGTCATAACCAATACCATGAAGAACACAAAATATTTCCTTAGCCTTAGTGTGGGAAAGAAATAATAAAAGGTTAATGAGTTCAGAGGCTACCTCACTGTTGAGCCACATTTTGGGCTAGGTTATAAGCCAACTTTTGAGGAGGCAGAGGAAATGAAGGAGTTGCCTAGGAAGAGATCCAAGGCCTAACAAAAAGTTGAAACTTGTGACTACCTCATGAGGCCTTACTTCAAGACTCTGAGTGGGTACTTTTATGAAAGGATAAGACTCTCCCTATTGTGGATTTCCAAAGCCAATATAACGCCCCGAGACATAAATAGCTTGGAGGCCATTTATATCATTGAACTTGATAATGAGGATTATTTAAAGAAATCTCTCTTTGAGCAAATCTCCTTGCTTAAGAAGGATATAGTGCAAACTGACTTCATTTCTCTAATTTAGCCTGCTCATGCCCTGCCCAACAATTGGTATTTTGACGAAATTCCATTTATTTCTGAGTTATGCCTCTATATAGAGTCTTCTAAGTCATACTCTGTCCAGATTTCTTCCTCCTTCTTATACAGTCTAACCTCGTAAAAGTTGTCGGTATGGCCCACTTTTCTACACAGCAAAATATTGTCAATCTTTTGTAATAGGATTACATAAAATATGCATCACCATTAGGCATGATCGACTTTTCCAACAATGAAAAGGTTTCCATGTATCCAATTAGACTCTAATTCCCAAGAAAGATGGAGAAGAAGACGTAAGAATTATGGAATCATACTCAACAAATTATCTTACAAAATTCTATAACATGTTTGCATTCCCCTCCAACATAGAGCCCTTAGACAAATTATGGACCTAAACCCAGAAATCACAATATAGCAATGGCACTCACAACAAATCCTCACCCTGTTGCAATTTGTGTCGAAGAAGGAGATGTTAATTAAAATGCCAAGTAGACCCCAACCGGACCCCTCTCCACATCAACCTCATCAAAAACCAAACTAAGAATCTCTTAGGTCTAATGACCGTTATATCAACTCCCTTGAAAGGATGCCATAGATTAGCCAACTAATTTCTCATAGCCTGAAAGTTAATCAATTGCCTCCTCTAACATTGGATTCACTCGATAACCATCTTCCTCTTATTCTACAAATAATGAACCTTCTAATTCTTGATTTGCGCAAATTTTTTTATATTATTTTTTCATTAACTTAGTAAAGCAATATAGATTTATATAATATTCTATTATTTTATTATTTAGTTGTCATTTTTTTATTAAACTTTATTTGCTTTTGATTATTTTGTATTCGATTATAAAATGACCCAATTTTAATTTGTAAAAATGTTTGAAATTTAATTAGTATCGAGAATTGATATAAATTAAGAGAAGGATTCGAAATTTTTTAAACCTTATTCAAACTTTTGAATATGAAAAGAAACCATTTGAACTTTTCAATTTGAACCAAATCAAGATATAATGCAATTAAGTAAAGAGAGAGAAATCAAAAGAGAAATGAAGTTCTCCCTCTTTATCGTTGTTTCCTCGATAACACCTTGTCTCTTTTTTTCAATTGGAGTTTGGTCATTCCACTACCTGCAATCATTTACCGTCGGCTTCCAGTTGACGTTGAGCGAGTTTCATTATATCATTGATTAAGGCATGTCTCCTGTGGAACAGTTCCTAATTCACGTTGTTTGTCCGGTCATTTTTGTGGATTGTAATTTTCTATTTCTTGAATTAAATTGAATGTAATTTTTAAGAAAATCATTGACATTTTTATTTGCTTCGCTTTAATTTGAATCATTTGCTTTTTATCATTTTTTGTTAAACGATGAAAGGTAAAATTAGATGTTCTTTTTAATATTCTCAAGTAATGAATTGAAAATTAATTAGCACAATTAATTATAGGAAGAATATTATTGTAATTGGACTGATATATTTAATTAATTATTTATTTTTCTCTTTGAAATTCTCATATAATCAAATTAAACGAGGATAAGAATATTTAATTGTAATAAAATAAATTTTAGTGAATTGAAATTAATATTTTAATTCTATTTATTAATATAATTGGATATTTAATTAACTTTTATTAACTATGACTTTATCATAAATCCGTCAGTTTTTTTATAAAAGATATTTTATAATAATCTAATATTTATTAAATGTAAAAAGTATTAATTATAATGAAATCTTTCATTTTAGATTTATTAATTTGTAACTCCATTATTTAATAAAGAATAAATTAAAAGAATTTATAATAAAAAAATAAAATGTCACATAAGTATTTATGCTTTAGAAATTATACATTTATATAAATGCTCTATTTATTTTTTAGATTAATCTAATAGTAAATTTAATTAGTACGAAGAAATTTATGGTTCTTTAATAAGTATCAATATGAGAATTCAATAATTTTCAAATCATCAATGATTTGAGATAACCAAACCAATTACGCTAAATACTAAATGAAATGACCCATTAATTTATTTTTAAAAGAATTTTTATTTAAAATTTAATTATAAGTTTTCACCAATGAGAATTAGCAAAAAAATAATATTTTATGTCGCAAACCAAACCCGAAAATCAAATTTAAATAGTCAAACTCAATCGAAAAATTCTTAAATCAAATGTAAACTAGGCTAAATTGTTGGGTTAGATCAAATCGATTCAAATCGAACCGAAATCACTTTGATAAAATTGAAATTGGACCAAACCGTTCAAAAATCCCCTCTTTCTCTTTCTCTCTCACGTTGTCTTCTCTCTCCTCTCCTCCCCTCCCCTCCGACCGCACGACAGGCCCTCCTCCCCTTCTCTTTCACGTTCTCCGGCCACCGGCCATGAAAATCGATGATCAAAAGCTCTAAAAGCAAGAGCTCGACGAGAAGAACACATAGATGGCCTTGATTTGTGAGATAGAGGTCGAAATCGGTAGAAATCAGGACTGGAAGATTGCACCACTGTGCAATGGAGAATTCCAGTGATCTGAGTAGTTTTCGGCGGTTTCAAAGCGAGGGAAGGAGACTGATCGATTCCAGACCTCCGTGCGAACACGTTCCACCTCCCAATGTCAGCAACTAGGCTTGCATGGCGAATCCGCCATGAACGGCGGCCTTGAAGCGACTGTTGGTGTGATTTACAACTAAAGGATTCGTCTAAATTGTAAACGAAGGCCGGATATAAGTTCCTTGGGAAATTTCAAGTTGGATGATGTAAGAATCACCCAATTCTGGGCTGTTTTGGTTCTCCAGCCACCGTAGACGGCGGAGATTACGGCGGCCCTGTGACCGGACGGCAGAGGTCCGGCGAGGTACCCAAGAGGCAGAATGCTGCATTTTGTGCGCTGAACACAAATCTGAAGTGCAATTGTTGATCGGTATAAATTATGTTTCAGTCACTTAATTTCAGTCTAGAATTCAAATTAGAGATTTATTACTATTAGATTAAATTGGCTTAATTATAATTAAGTAAATTACATGAAAGTTACTTGTGAAATAAATTTCCAAATTTATTAGTGAGATTAACCAATTTAAATGGATTACAAACAAAGCGATAAGGATTTATGAAT
>CANUEX010020451.1:0-14744 GCA_948099535.1 Jatropha multifida
GAAGGATTTCGAGCTCACCTTGTTGTCCAAGCTCGCCGGAAATGGCAGAAAATCGCCTGAGATCGAAGGAGAGCTGCTGTCAAAGAGACAGCAGCGTCGCGCGAAGAAGAAGAAGAAGGAGGAGGAGCTGGCCTTCTCCGTCGGTTCATGACTGGAGGTCGCCGGGAGGAGAGATGGCGATGGTGGCTGTCTGGTGTGAGGCGAACGGAAGAGAGGGAGAGAGGGTTGTCGGGGAAGAAGGTGAGCGGGAGAGAGGGAGAGAGAAAATTTTTCTTTCTTTCTTTTTTTTTTATTATTATTATTATTTATTTTAATTAAATGATTTCGGTTCAATTTGAACCGATTTGGTCTAACCCAATGATTTCGCCTAATTCCATTTGATTTAAGGATTTTTCGACTGAGTTAGACTATTTAAATTCAGTTTTCAGGTTCGGTTCGCAGCATAAAATATTATTTTTCGCCAATTCTCATTGGTGAAAATTTACAATTAAATTTTAAATAAAAATTCTTTTAAAAATAAATTAATGGGTTATTTCACTATTAAAACAACTAACAACTATCAAAATAATTAATTTTATTGAACAGACTCTAAATCAAATGAATAAAATTATACTTATGGTTACATTTTAGATATTAAAATAATTATTTATCCTTCGAGGCAGAAATGTAAAGTACATATCAGGCTCTTGTGATTGCATGCAATCAGGCATGGAAGAAATTGATAATATGGTATGATTCCCTGGCCGCTATAGATAATGATGAAAAGGTATTCGGCTGTTTCACTTCATCTCCATAATTTAATCAAGGAGTGAAGTTGCTTCTTACACGAGCAATGGCAAGTGAAGCCGGTGAAGATTTTCAAGGAAGCCAACTCAGCAGCAGATTGCTTGGCAAATTAAAAAAAAAAATAGTAGTTAAAATAGCTTGATTTAATAGTTGAAGCATGTTAAATTTCACTCTGGTCATTGTAAAATTGAATCGTGAAATCGATATTTTAAAAAAGACTTTAGAACATGATCATTTTTCATTCTGAAAGGAATTAGTTTCTTAGCTTAGCAAAAATCATGAGCAACAGCTTTTTGTTGTCTTTTCTCTCATCACTCATTTTCTTCTGTTGATTGATGTGTTGTCTCCTGAGATCTTTCCTTTTATTCTTGAATCTTGAGTCCCCACACATAAAGAAAAGGTTTATTTATTTATTCTTTTTTTTTTGTTCTTTAAAATCTTTTCAGATGGCAACCATTCAAAGAATAAATATAGTTAGAAATGGAGAAAGGGTGATCCAGAGGAACGGGTATGGAATTAGAGGAAAGCAGCGGTCAATTTGTTCAAATGATTTAATTGAATCAAATATAAATTTAATATATTAAAATTTTTCAAGATATAAATCAAATGAAACTGAATAGTATGTAATTAAATTCAACTGAATAATACATAAAATTATATCGAATTAGTTGAATTTAATTTTTTAATTATTTTTAAGTAGATCTATTCTTATTTTTATATTTTAGAAAACTCGAATAAATAATTTATTTTTATATTAAAACCGAAGAGAAACTAATTATTTAAAATATTAAATTGAACATAACCAAATTAATTTAATTTGGTAGATTAATTTTTTTGGAATTACGTTAGCCCCCTAATTGGGATACATTGTATAATTAAAGCACAATATTTTATAAATTTTTCTTATTTTCTATCAATTTAGAATTTTTCTTTCTCAGTTTTATTTTTGGCTTCGGATTTTCTATCGATTCTTTTTCCCACGTTTTGTTCAGGCATAGGGGTAATTGCCTCTTTTTCTTTTTTTAAAAAAAAAAAAAGAAAGATAAAAGGAAAACAAAAATGGTACTGTCAATTGCTCGCAGAAATTTGTGGGCGCGGAGTAACTTGAGTGGTGGATTATTATAAGCCATGACAATTACATAACTCAGAAATTTCTTTTATGGTACGGACCGTCATTATCATTATTATTTGCACCTTTCCTGGAAGACTCCTTCACACAAATCGATGAAAAAGAAAATTTGCTAGTGCTTTTAAGTGGCAATCCTTCAACGGTACAAGAGCCAATACGATTGTTGCTGGTGATTTATTTAATTGTCAAATTAAAAAAAATACAGTTAAATAATAATATTTTTTTAATATTATTATCTATTTAACATGTTAAATTGATATATAAAAAGAAATAAGCACCGTAAATTATACTTTTTATTTTTAAAGGGTCTGTTGGACGGTATAACTCAATTATTTAATTTTTTTTATTATTAATTTTATTTTTTTCACTATTTTTTTTCATGCTAAAACTTATCATGCTCAATCTATAATTTCTTAATGTTGAACTTATAAATTTTATTTTAATTAGATATAATTTTAAAAAATAATATACATCATCGTAAATTCCTATTTTGATTAGAATTCATTAGAGAGTTCTTTTCAAATTTAATATTCACAAATAGATTTATAGACAGGTTACTATTAACATTTCTATTTAATATATGCCATATAAGCCACGGTCACTAATCACATTGGAGTTGTTCTAAATAAATTGAAATAAAAGCCATCTTTTTAACTTGTTATCTAGAAATAAAAAAGCTATAAAATTATACATTTTATATTTTAGGTGTAATTTTTAAAGCATCTTAATTTATTTAAAATTTCTAGCTTTTTTAAGCAAATAAAATGTAAATTATAAATTCAAGGGATATATCGAGCTAAAAGGTCAATTTTATAGATCTTCATTTCTGAATAAGGGATAAATTACACTTTATTCCTAAAAATAGTCCTGCAATTTAATTATTTTTTCATTAAATAGTAATTCAATCCAATTATTATTTAAAATATAAATAAATAAATTAGTAAATTAAATGAATTGTTTTTTTTTTTTTAGAAAAACAATCCAGACTTGTATTAAAGCAGAAAGGACTTGAAAGCAAGAGATAATTTAAACAGAGGTACCTCCTCTACCCAAAATTGCTCCTCCATGTCTAAAGAGAGAGCTAACTTTAGAAGTGAACGGGCGACCCTATTACCATCCCTAAACACATGACAAATAAGAAGATTTTTTTTTTTTTTGAACAGAGAAATAAGAAGATTAGATCATTAGCTATCTGCTAGAAGGATTTTAGTATTCTTGTACCTAGTTGATTGCAAGGAACAAACTGAGTTTTCAGACTATTCACCAAAGACAAGCAATCTGTTTCGAGCGTAAAGGAGTGGAAACCCAGCTCAGTGGACTTGACCATGACAAAGTGGACATCCTCTTAGCTGGCAATAGAGAAAATAGAAATTTAGAGTAGTCAGCAGCCATGATTTTATCGGAGGAATCTCTGATCACCATTCTAAGGCCACAATCCTATTCTCACCAATAGTTGCATCATAATTTACTTTGAAGAAATCTACAGAAGGTGGATTCCATTTAACATTTACCTGATCAGCCCCATGAGCTTTAATCTTTTGCGATTGGTTCCTAAACTCATTTGATAATGACTTGGCAAGGTTGATAATTTGTAATTCTGACATTTTTTTTCTTCTTATGAATCCGGATGTTATGTCCTTGTTAAATAGATCAAGCCAACATAAAACAAAGCTACCTTTGTCCAGGAAAAGAAATCGACGTTAAATCCTTAAAACAGTTGAGAGTACCGTGAAGTTGGAGGTGCAAGGTGCTCAATAGCTAGATTCTTTAAGATTCCGGGCATTGAAGTAAGGCGTGAGTCAATGTTTCCTCATGGTATACACAACGTTCACATATCAGATCAATCTCTACATGTCCCTTTAGCAAATTAACTTTAGACGGCAATTGGTCATTGCAGGCACGAAATATGATGTGCTTCACTTTTGGTGGGGGGAAAAACTTGGCTGGACCTGGTCTATGTCCTCACCTATGGACCAAGCCAATAAAAATTTACACCTCGTTATTTATTCCATGTCAGAAAAAGGAACAAAATTTTAACTTTAGTTAACGTAAATTATTTCTAATTAAAATACAGTTTGAAAAATTAAAACCTAGAGTAGACCGTTTGTATAATTAACGTGTTTTTCACAGAGAACAACTTGCTTCCTTCTTCTTGTCAAATTGAACCTGTAAATTTGCGACTGCTGCTGCCATTGGAATACAGTGAGGCTTTTCTTCTGATCGACTGCTGCCATTGGAATACAATAAACCCTGTAAATTTGTGACTGCTGCCATTGGAATATAGTGAAGCTTTTCTTCTGATCAACTGCTGCCATTAGAATACAATGAAGCTTGTACAGGTTCATGGTGTTAACCATCAAAATTGAGTTTTGATAGTATTTGAGAATTTGTTCCCATCTCGGAGTAAATTTTGGGGTATATATATTGGAGTCAAGATAAATTCTACTAGGATAGGGATGGTAGGAATCCTGTATTATCTATTAGTTAAAATTTATATGGGAGTGTAATATTATTATTTAATATATTTTATTATTGTATGTCAATAGTAGCCCCTCTGGATTATTTGGTCATTTATGTCCAAATGGAATATTTGCAAGGCAGTTTTAGGAATTTCTATTTATAACTTATTTTAGAAATTTTGTGACTGTTAATGTAAAGAATTTTTAACTTTAATGAAAAGAGAAAGTTCATTATAAGTGTTTTGCATTTCCTATTTTTATTTAGTCTTTTTATTTGCTAGTGTTTGTTTGTTTTCTTTTCCGAACAATATGTTACTTAAGTCAATTAGGTGATCTAAGTGTATTTAAAATATGCATTAGAACTTTTGTTTGACAAGTAGTTTAACAATCAAATTAAATGGTGAATGTTATGAACCTAAATTGTAGACTTAGTAGATTTGGTTCGGCTCTTCAAACTGTTGTGGAGCTGTTTAAGTCTGAATCGCAGATGAAATGAACTGGACTGCTGAGGCTGCTTGGCAAACTGTATATATTCAGACTATAGACGATGAAAGGTAATCTGCTAGTGAACTATTTAATTTTAGATGGAGAAAATTAGGCCGCTGACAAACTGTCCGCTGGCGAACTGTGCGACTTAGGACAAAGAAAATTGGGCTACTTAGACTGCTGGCAAACTGTCCGATTTTGGATGGAAAAAACTAGGCTGTTTAGGCCACAGGTGAACTGTCCAATTTTGGATGGAGAAAACTGGACCACTTAGGCGGCTTGGCGAACTGAGAGATGACCGATTAGGTTACTTTTGGTGAAATAGAGATTGGTGGACTGCTTAAGTCCATTTTATTGATCTCTATTTAGTTGTGTTACCTGCACTTTGGTCACGATAAAAAGAATAAAAGTACAAATACCTTTGCTTGCCTATTAAATAATGTAGTTCTATAATTTAGATAAATAAATAAATATTCTATCGATAATATTATTACCTGATCTTAAGAGAAATTAAACAATAGTAAAATTAAATTTACTAATTAGAAAATAATCAATAGCTTATGTCATATGTAAATAAAACATGACTTATAAGCGAAAAATATACAAATATATATTTAAAATATAAACGTGAAAGAAAATTTTTCTTTTTTCTATTTTAGAACATGCTTCAATAATTTATGAATCTTACTTAGTAAATCTTTTATATATAATTCATAATTAAAGGCATAAAATCAATAGCTGAAAAACACAGAATTTTTAATATCTCAAAATTCAAAAATCCATAAAGAACATCCCATTCATTCTAAGCACCAGATACGTCAAGTGGATAAATGATCAAAAAGAAAATCACAAATGACTCCAAAGTCTAAACCTCATCTCTGCCATAAAGACGTCCATTAAATGACTGGACTAAAACCAATTAAGTGAACCAACTTAGCATAGGAGCAAGTCGTAGTCTTAAAGATTTCAATTTCATTGGTCATAAAGCAAACAAACTAGTGATAGTGATAAAACTGAATGAATAAATGAAAATATCAATTGACCTTTTTATGCTTGTCTACAGTACATTGAAGCAAGGCTCCATTGAGGCACTTAAAAATATAAAATATTTGACATGGTAAATTATGGATAAATTTGGAACGTGTGTGTTCCATGCTCACTGCACTATTTATTAACCATCAAAATTGAGTTTTGAGAGTATTTGAAAATTCATTCCCATCTTGGAGTAAATTTGGGGTATATATATTGAATTAAGATAAATTCTACCAGGATAAGGATTGTAGAAATTCTGTATTATCTATTAGTTAGAGTTTACTTAGGTGTGTCTCATCGCTTCTCTCTCCCTGTGCCACGCCGATCGCCAGCCACGCTGCCAGCAGCAACTGCGTCTCAGACTAGCGACGCCCGCAGTAGCTTCCTCCTCTATCGCCTGTGTCGTGCACCGCCTGAACCTAGCAAGCTCCAGTGTTGCATCACTTGAGACCCGACCATAGCCACTGATCCTCCCTCCCTTCTCATCCACCGTTTGCATCGCCTTAGGCCTCCAACGGCTCCTCCATGCAATAGCACAAGATCCCAGCTATTGCTCTCTCCTCTGCGTGACCACTAGCCGCTCGCTCTGCTTGAACTCAGTGAACTTAGCCCCTCAAGCTCGATCCCGGCCATTTCACTCACGGTCCCAATCTGATCATCTCAGATCTATGACTCTTGGGACTATTTTTTGTGATTGAGGGCATTCAAACTATTTTTAAAATTTCTGATTGATTTTAGCAATTGTTTGATAGTGGTTATGAACCTAGACAATTTATTGGTTTGTGTAGTTGATTAATGGAAAATAAATTATAGATTGAAAATAAAATTTATGACAGAATATTTTTGTAATAAAATCAAGAGATTTAATTAGTTGAATTATTGGGATTGAGAATTAATTTTATTAAGGTAATGAATATTGGTTTCGGTAGAAAGAATTTAATTAATGAAAATAATTTAGATTATTAATTGATTTAATTGGGAAATTTAGTGCTAATAATTATAAGGTAAATATAGAATGTATTTTTGGAGATTGATTAATATTACGTTATGAATTTAATGGTGAAATTGTTAGTATAATTGATTTGAATTAAAACATTTAAGTTGAAGATTAAATAAGACGAAAATATGTTATTAAGGAATAATTGTTGGTTAATTTGTAAATAGAAATATGAATATATTTTTAAGATTATTAGAATCAATGAATTAAGTGATTCGATATAGAGACGTATTTAGTGCTTATTAAGGATCAATTAAAGTAAATAAATTAAACAGTTGTTGAATGTTTGGAGACAGTAATTAAACTAAGTAAGAAGAAAATGATTGGTGAAAGAGTTATATTTATTTGAAATGAGAATATTGTTAGTTATATTATAATGGTGGTGAATCTAGATTATTTTAAAGGTTGTGACAAGAAATCAAACTAATTAACATTTAGGAGCTAGGTAGTGCAGAGTTTAGATTAGTGTTAGCGGAGAGGATATGATGTAATTTATTGAATTAATTCTCTATTTATTATTTCACATTGAATAGCTGTCTGCTGAGTTCTTTCTATATTCTTAAATTTCTAAATTGTCTAAGCTCATCCACTACTCCCCTAGACTAGAATCGGAACTAAGATTTGAATATCCTATAATTATTGTGAATAATAATAAATAGTGCATGATATGCATTTTCAGGTCATTATAATTTAATTGTATAATATTATTATTGACTATCGTATAATTATAACTGCATATTTATGATTGATCTGATGAGTTTCAATTGGATGGATTATTGATTAAATGTGTTGTGATGTGAATTGCCTTAATTGTGTGGAATTAGAATGAAGTGGGTCACCATGAGTTTGTGAGAGTGGTCTTTGAAACCGTCGGCCATGTATGGGGAGATCGCGCCCTCGTGTGCATCTGATGATATATAATGATATGATATGAATAACCACAGGTTGGCCTGCTGATGGTATGGAAAGAAAAGTGAGCATGAAAAAATGATGAGAGGATTGGTCAAGCGAGAATTGGACCGGTCGGCCTTATATGAGGATCAGCTCCCTGATGCACACGTATGAGAAGACGAGTCATGTGAGAGGATGGCTCATCGAGGGTTTCAGTGATGCCACAGACTAATTTCTACTTGATTGATTTATTGAAGATGGAATAACTGTAAAGCTACTATTATGAATATGCATGACTAACGGTGTAACCAATTCACTAATTAGAGATGCATTTTGTGTGATTGTCTAGTTATGCATTATTTATTATTATTCACTGAATTTGGTAAAACTCACCCTCTCCTTCCATAAACTTTTTCAGGAAGTAGAAGTATTACTGGTTCATAAATACTCTGCTTTTTCTCTGCAGAATTATAGTATTTAATACCAGGTTGATAATCTAAGTATATGAACTTTGTGAGATGTTTGAATATTTTGAGTATTTTTGCTATATATATATATATATATATATATATTATTTTCATATATAATTTTAAATATAAGTAATTTAATTATCTCAAAGTTTATAAATTAAACAAAAAAAGTAACAAATATGAAATAAATAATATAAGATTTATTTTAAGAAAGTTGTAAAAATATATTATGTACAAAATATAAATTCCAGTTTATAAATTAAAGGTTGTAAAATTCATGGTATATGAACATCTTACATTATATGAATTCTAAAACCAAATAAATTTTATTTAAAAAAATTATGAGTAAGTAATATAAAAAATTATTTTGACTTCTATGTTTTTAATTTTTTAATTTTAAAAAGTATTTTAAAAAACTATGAGATGCCATGTATATATAATTTCAGTTTCAATTACATAAATAGATCAATGCTTTAACAATAAGATAGGTTAAATTTATTATTGTTTTACAATTATAAATAGTTTATTTATTAGATAATTATTGTCACGATCCAAAATTGTGGGCCGGACCGGCACTAGGACCTAAGTAAGCTTAAGGCTCCCGAGGCCCATAGTAAGCCTGAATTATAAAATTCACACGAGTCTAACTATTCTCTATTAATAGTGATCCCAATTCAAGTTAACTGTATGAGTCCAGTAACCACTTAACCTCGACCCAATAATTATTCTCTCAATTAAATTATCATAATTCGGGCCCGAAAAAAAAATATACACATCAATTTTATTATGACTACTGATCATACAAGCACCTAGATATATATATTAAAAATCATAACTTACATAATACACCCTCATAAATTATACCATTTAGAATACATACCACCTATAACTGCGGAGTTCGACAAAAATATCCGAAAATAGAGAATCACTTAAAGTAGCGATATAATATTTAAATAACTGCGTAAATTAGAAATATACTTTATAGCCCTGCAGAGAAGATTACAGAGCTTTAACTGTCCTAGATAGAACTCCTACTTCCTGAAATGTTGGGTAAGGGGGAGGGGGGGAGATGAGTTTTATAACTCAGTAAATAATAATAAATAATGCATGACCAAACAGTCATACGGAATGCATCTAAATTTTCTAAAATGCTCATCAGCCAGTCATGCATATGGCACAATATCAGCACCCACAATATATTTCACCTTCAAATAATCAACCACATGGAAATTAGTCTGTGGCATCACCGAATCCCCCGATGAGCCGTCCTCTCACATGGCCCATACACTCATACGTATGCACCAGGGAGCCGATCCCCCATACCTAGCCGATCGGTCTAATCTTCACTTGACCAGCCCTCTCATTATTTATTCTTTTTCATACTCTCTTTTCTTTTTCATAGCACCAGGAGATCACCCTGTGGTTATTCATATAATATCAACATATTATCAGATGCACACGGGGGCACCGATCTCCCCATATCTGGCCGACGGTATCACAGACCGCCCTCACAATCCTATGGTGACCCACGTCATCCTAATTTCATCCAAACAAAGCAGTTCATATCACGACACAATTAATCAAGCAATTCATCCAATTTCAAATCAACAGATAAATAATATGCACAATATAATAATACGATATTTAAACAATGACATAATATAATTTGATATATAAAAATATATGATATAATGTGGTAAAATTATAGTGAGATAAAATCATGATGCCATGAATGCATATCATGCACTATTTATTATTACTCATAGTGCTTGTAGGATATTCAAATCTTAATTCTGAGTCTGGCTCGGAGGAGCAGCTGATGAATTCGGACAATTTAAAGAATTAAAAATATAGAGAAGCAAATAATTCGTCAGACCTCCAACTAAAACAAAGAAAATAGAAAATCAATCTAATAAATTTTATTCTAACCTGACGGTTAGAACTAATCCGAACTTTACACTATTCACCTGCTAAATATTAATTAATTCCACTTCCTATTATAGCCTTCAAAAATAATTTAATCTTACCTCCATTAGAATTCACACAATACTAGTCCAATTCTAAATATCATCCTTCCATCAATAATTTTCCTTCTTACTTAATTTATTTACAGTATCCATATGCTGAGTGAGAGGCTAAGAAATTGTGAGAAGGAGAGGGAGAGGGTAGGTGTCGTGAAGAAGAAGGAAAATGGAGGATTAAGATTAAAAATACTACCAATTAGACAATGAAAAGAAAGGGAAAGAAAAATTAAGCCAATAATTGCAAGAGACAAACCGTCCCTTTCAAATTCAATGAAAACAAATAGTAACGCACTGTGATTTTTGATAAAATATCTATTTTGAGTCCAATTTAATTTAACTCAATCTAAATTAATAATTTGGTTTCTTGAGGGATTTTTGGACAAATCAAACTGATTTTCGTTTCCAATAATTATTACGTGACACAATCTTATTGGTTGAAATTTTATGATTAAAATTTAAATGAAAAATTTTCAAAATTAAATTTTTCCATGTATTTCAATTATTTACCTTTGAAATTGTTATTTTCTTTATAGTTATGCTGTAAAGAGTTTTTTTTTTCAAGTTACACAATTAAATAGTAACTTGTATGTTTAATAATAATAAAAAAATATTTTACTTTTTGATAATTTATTCTAAAATTAATAAGTCATTTGATCAATTTTATATTTAACGGTTTATATTTTTTGTGTTGGTACGAAAATTTCAATTTTATACTCTAATTTTACCCTTAAATTAAGGTTTTTACTATAATATAGAATTCTAAAATTCTGTATAGTTATAGAAAATCTCTTTACATGTCATTTGGACATACTAATCAGCTAGACAAATCATAATATTATCTATTTTTTCATTTTTATTTTTTTTTGTAACTTTACAAAAATCATTTTTCTACTAAAACACAATAAACTTTTTTAAGATCATATATTAATTTTTTTCGTGTAACACTAAATTAATATGAGATATTTCTATTGATTGCATATGAATATGGATAACTAAAAAATTATTTTAATATAAATGGTAAGGTACTTGAAATTATTTTAAACTCAATAAATAACATTTTAAGATAATTATTTTTATAAAAATCTATAAATAATCTTAAGATATATTAATAAATTTTATAGATATGGGTTATATAATTTATAATTAATTTTGATATGAAAATAAATTGTGAAGTTATATTTTTAAAACAACTGGTTATGGTTTTTATGAAGTTTACAATAAAATTTTAAAAAGACCCAGAATTAAATTTTTAATTAAAAATTAAGGTGAATGTTATAAATTTGACTATCAATCATTATATTTAATAATGCAATTATTATTATGTGTTTGATTAATCCTATTATTATTTTGAAATCTAATAGATGATAAATTTATTTTTATATAGAGTCAAATTTATAATAGATAAATTCAAAAAATTAAGTTTTGAATTATTTTTCATATATTACAAATAAATTCAAATTAAACAATTAGAATTACATAAACTATGAAATAATTTTAGTAAAAAAAATTTGAGTAATGAGTATATTATAACTAATAATGTAGGAGTATATAAAAATTATATTATGAATTATATTATGATTAGCAACACAATAAACTTAAAATATTATTTACATAATGATCTTATAAGATAAATATATATTTTTATTTCATTTTAGAAGGTAAATATTAACTCAATAACTTTTTTTAAATTTAATAAATCTTTATTTTCATTATTTATGAAGAGAATATTTAATATTTTTGTTGTTGTTGAACTTCTTGTATTGAGTTTTTAAATTGATAAAATAATTTTTTATTATAAAAATAAATATAATTAAATAATACATGAATAATGAACCACTGGACGTATAGGTAGCAAGCTATTAGAGATTTTTAGATCTAATAACCCACATTTAACTAGTTTAAATCTAATGGAAAATAATCATTTCTCGGAAAGCTGAGCATGATCACCTACTTTATGGTGCGAGAATTTGTAGGCGAGCCCCCACTATTTCTCACCTATTTTTTGCGGATGATAGCATAATATTTGGCCGTGCTAACCGGCGTGAGGTGGAGATAGTAGAGAAGATTTTGAAGGATTATGAACGTGCTTGTCATGATCCAAAACTGTGGGCGGGACCGGCACTAACATCTAGATAAGCTTAAGGCTCCCGAGACTCGTAGTAAGCCTAAACTATTAAAATCTATTTCTATTATCATTTGACTAAGGAAATAGTAAGCCCATATTATGACATTATTCATAAATAAATCAGAGTTATCATTTCTGACCCAGCCTTAATGGGCCCATATCCATTTAATAAAAATACATTCTCATGTAAATATTTATTTGTCATAATATGATCAAACTATTCCTATCATATAGTCTCCAAATATTTAAAAAAAAAACACTCCACAATTTATTTATAATCACATGATAATTTCTTTTACATAATCAAATATTAATTAAACATCTTAACTGCGGAACTGAATAAAAATACTCGAAATAGCTTAAGTCAAGAAATAGTTCATACTAACATTTTTAAGGTTTGAGACAATCGCTAATTCTCTGCGAAGAAGGAAGCAGAGTTTTATAAACCTGCGGAGAAGGAAGCAGAGTTTTATAAACCAGCAATACTTTTATTCCCTGAAAAATGTTTATGGATGGGGGGTGAGTTTCACTAAACTCAGTGAATAATAATAAATAATGCAAACCCACACATTCAAGAGTATGCTTGCACAATATAAATAAAATGGGCATATTTCACAAGCACGTATCATACATCAGCACGTTAAAACAAATCACATTCAGATTTTCACAATATGTGAAAATTGATCAGTGAAGTCATAAATCTACCTATTAACCCCCAGCCAATTTTCATTATAATAATATATATATAACGGGGAGCCGATCTCCCATACCTGGCCCACTGACCTATAGTGATGCACGTCGTCCCAATTTCCACCCAAATACAAAGCACATTATTTTCACATCACAATTAGACACCAAATATAATCAATACAATGAAGGCAACATATGAATGTAATCAAGGGCAGAAATTATATAAATTTATAGAATCAAAATATCATATATCAAATACCGAGATTATAGAACTGGAATATTATATTTAGAAAATGAAGGATATCAATATAACAATAGAAATAGAGAATGATTCATGATTATTTTGATTGATATAAAGAATATATGGTATGCATATGAAATGCATGTATGCAGGATGGTGTGCACAATTTATTATTACTCATAGTGACCGCAGAATAAATTCATGTCTGTCTTGGGTTCTGATTTGGAGGAGCA
This sequence comes from Jatropha multifida, assembly GCA_948099535.1. Classification (NCBI taxonomy): domain Eukaryota; kingdom Viridiplantae; phylum Streptophyta; class Magnoliopsida; order Malpighiales; family Euphorbiaceae; genus Jatropha; species Jatropha multifida. The sequence goes on from CANUEX010020451.1 coordinate 13,564, forward strand.
GTAGAAGAGCTCGGTTGATCTAAGAAACACGTATAATAAGAAAAATACAATCAAATAATGACTCCCTTAATTAAGAATTTAAAAAATTGATTTAATAAGCCTGTCTACCTATTTTTATTCTTTCGTTTAAATTCCAACTCTTATTAAAGTAGTATTTCTATTGAAAAATAACTACCTATTTACTTATAATATAACTCAATTTCCTAAGATAATAATTCTATATATTAAATAATAAAAATTTATAATAAGCTTACAATTTATAAGATATCTTCACTCCAATAATATTTATATTATCCTCAAATTTATGTTTCTATCAACTCACCATATTTATATTTCATCACCAATATAATTCATTTCAATTTATCTCACTATAACAATATATTCTTATATTAATATCTAAAATTCTTAATTTCTAATGGCCTCATATTATATTTATACTCCTATTTATAGTTCAACGCAAACAATAATAATTCCTTTAATAACATAATTTCATTGTCCAATCAAAATCCACCAATAATTTTATCACAATATTCACTATAATTTATTTTTCATTTAATCAGACTTCAATAACTAATCTAACTCCAAAATTATCACAATTAAACTGAATTCATTAATTTCAACCTTTCAATTATTAATTTTTACTTCTGCAGAATACACCAACCTACACATTTAAATCCACTGATTATCGATTAATAATAATTCTAACTAATTAAAATTCTCTAATATAATTCGTTAGCAATTTCATCAAATATTTATTTTTAATCCGAATACACTTAAACTCAATATTTTATATAAATACACTTATTTCACCAAAATTTCATTTATCACCCGAAATAATAATTTAATTATCTAAAAACTTTTAATAATATCCATTATCCTTTAGTTAACTAATTTATATCATTTAATTTCGATTTACCAAAAATTCGTATTAACCTAATTTAATCTATAATTGATCAAATTCTCAAAATACCATTAGTAATATAATATTTCAACTTAATATATAAAAATCCATTTTTTCACATTAATTCCTTTAATTATCTAAATAATTAGTTCTACCCTTTAATATACTCTATTTATTAAAAATCCTTCAAATGTACCCATTGAACCTTAATAAAGTAATTTTCAAAATTTTGAAATCTTAACACTAACTAATTAAATCCCATAATTAATTTAATTTACTA
>CANUEX010020498.1:0-48959 GCA_948099535.1 Jatropha multifida
AGGAAGAAGGTGGCTGTGATGGAGGTGGAGGCATAGTGAGAGGAGAAGGTCAGGGATGGTGGCGTCGGGAGGTAGGGGATGACCATTTAAAGAAAAAAAAATTAAAATTAAAATAAAATAAAATAAAATTAATAATAATAAAAAAATAATAATAAAATATTATAAAGTTTTATAATTATTAATAAAAACAAACCGTCCAAGGTAAGTTGCCGGGGAGAAAAAAATAGTAACGCACAGTGTTTTTCAAAAATATCCGATTCGGATTTAATTTAAATTAATTCGGTCCAATAAAAAATATTGGTCCAATTTTATTTGATTAATAGTTACTCGATAAATTTTCGGGCGAACCAAAATGATTTTCGATCCCCATAATATTACGTGGCGTAATATTATTGGCTAAAAATTTACAATTTAAATTTAAATAGGAATGTTTCGAAATAAAAATTTCAGGGTATTATACCTTATTGTCTGTATATTTTTTAGAAATGGTTTTAATGTTATATTTGGACATAAATTTTAAAATTATTTATCTCCAAATCAATTATATAAATATAAAAATTTTTTAATAAAAATTGAGAGAAAAGAATTTAAAAAACTAAATATTTATTAATATTTTTCTACACTTGGCATTTCATCTGCGTTAATTGTCATGTAAATTATAATTGTTATTTGTAATTAATTCTCATTAAAATATTTTATTATTGTAATTATTGATGGTCACTTATCATTTCTATCATGATGGGTTACAAGTTTTAAAATTATTTGTTTACGAATAAGTTATATAAATATTAAAAATAATTTTAATAAAAAAGTGAAATATTAAAATTAAAATTAAATGTTAAAAATTAATATTTATTAAAATTGTGCATAACACAAGCATGTGGATAATTTAAATAAATAATTGGCATAGCTTGCAAAATTTTGGAAATACCATATAGGAATTTAAAAGTTCGGTTGTGCCACATTTGAAAATTAAATTAATATAGCATATTAGCTAATTAGGATTACGTTTTAATATAGCATTAAGATTTTTCTAACTAGCATAAATAGAACAAAAATTATCCAATTAGGTATTCTATTTGAGGTTAAGAATATATATATATATATATATATACAAGTCCTTCGTTTTGGATAAATTAAAAATATATATAATGCGTAGGAAAATTATCTGGTTGTTCCAACAAAAGCCATCGGCGGATTTGCAGATTTTAAACTAAGCATTATCGTTGTAAATGGAGTTATAGCGGACAAAAGGTGCCAGGTTCTTTGAAGCATCCTTTCCCTCTCTCACCGGAAGAGGTAGATTTGAAGCAGCTTCTTTTACAATTGAAAGGGCCATGAAGCTGAGTTTTCATGAATTAATATTGGAAACAAACTATCTCTCCTTCGTTAAACGTCTGCAGCAAATTGAAATTCCCTTAACAAAATTCTAAAATTATCCTAAAAATAAAATTTTCCCACAGTAATTTTTTTTTTGAAAGGCAGTGCTTTTTCAAAAGTGGTTGAAAGCATAAAATAAATAAACATTGACAAACTAAAATAAGCATTAGAAATTAAATATATATTTAAGGCTATTTATTGTTTGTAGTATTAAACTAGAATAAGAAAACAACAGTTCCAACTCTGGTAAATGAAAAATTCCTCTGCCTCTATCTATCTTATCTGGTTATTAAGTGCTGTCTCAAATTGCAAAGCTGATTATTATTTGAAATTTAAATAAACAAGACAGAAGCAGCCAAAATGGAAAATCTAGTCTTTTACTGGTTTCTCTCACAGTTCACCATCCCAAAGTTCTTCTTCCACTGTCTTGTAAAAGCCGTAGGTCTGATCAACAAATCCACTGCCTCTAAGTAACCTCACCTGCACAATTAAACAATCACGTCAATCATCTAAAACAGATTGGTGACTACAAAAGTCTGCAACATCACAAGAACCATTACTTGCCTGTTCAATTTCAGAGAACTTGGCGAACAAATCTTCAGGAATTGACCAATCAAAAACGTCCAAGTTTTCCTTTATTCTTGCCTCATTTGTGCTCTTAGGCAGCACACTGTGGCCCATTTGTAGCCCCCCTCGAAGAGCCACTTGTGCAGTAGATTTTCCTAATTTCTCAGCAACCTCCTGTAGAATTGGATGCTTGAGAACCTGAACCTTCCCACTTCCTAATCCTGGGGAACCTAATGGCGAATACCCCTGCATAAAATCAAAACACCAAAGTCATAATAATCTAAGTGGCCATTCAAAGAAAGAGTGACTCACAATTGTAGCTAGAAATCCACAATAACAATAAATCATTGCTTCTTTTTTTTTTTTTTTAATTTGACTGCAAATGGTTTTGAACGTCCAATTCTCTAGATACCACTTCAATCCCACTGATGATATAAATTACAGCTATTTGAATATATACTTACAGTTAAGTGAATTCCCTTCGAGTTGCAAAATTCATGGAGCTTAGGCTGCTGCCAGACAGGGTGAATCTCTACTTGATTAACAGCAGGAGGAACACGAGCAACTTCAAGCAGATCTCCAAGCTTTTTTGCAGTGAAATTACTAACCCCAATAGCTCTAGCCTTACCAGAATCATACAGTGCTTCCATTGCTTTCCATGTGCTAGGTATATTTTGGGCGTGTAAGGTTCTCTGGCTTAAACCCAACCGAACCCTTCTTCATGCTTGCTGGCCAATTGATCTTCCAATAAATACGAAAAATTAGTAACCAATAGTTTTAACTATTAACTTTTTCAAATTTCAAAATATGAAAAATAATTAAAAAATTAGGATTAATTGCTGATGAACATGCCAGATGCAGATCTAGATATTCAAGCTTCAAGTCCTGCAAAGTTCTATTCAAAGCGACTGGTACATCTTCTGGATCATGGTCAGTACACCTACAAATCATTATTAATTCTGTCACTAACACACAGTTCTTTACAGATACAATACAAAATGTAAATTAATATCATCTCCTAGTTTTGTAACGTTACAAAATAAAGAATTAGAAAATAACATTTTGCACTTACCAGAGTTTTGAGGTTATCCACAACTCCTCACGCTTCACTACGCCATCATCAAACAACTTTTTCAGTGCTGAACCAACCCGAAAAATAAAATAATAATAAACAGAATAATTTAGATGAACAAATTTTTTCTTTTTTTTTTCTTCTACTACTTTCCGATAAATAATTTCGTTTTTAAGTATCACCTCCTTCTCGTTGCCATAAACTGAAGCACAATCAATATGTCTATATCCAACCTGCATCAAAATACGAAAGTTTACCTCACAACTTTTTAAATATAGCAATTTATCAAAAAATAAAAATATAACAAAAAGATATACCTTAATGGCAGCAGTAACAGCGTCGCCAACGACGCCAGGTTCAGATTGCCAAGTGCCGAGACCAACGGAGGGGATTTTGGCTCCGGTATTTAGAGTAAAGAATCGAATTGCGTTGGCCATTTCTCTTAGAAAAAAACAGAACCTCGCAGATCTTATATTTCTGACGATATGAACAAAGATTGGTCTATTTACAGCATTAAGAGCCAAATGCAAAATCTCCTACGGATCGTTAATTAATTAATAAAATAATAAGCAGCAGCAAGAATCCTTTCGTTGGGACCGTTGCTTTTGGTCTTTGAACCTCGGTGCCAAATGTGAATGGTGTTGACGTACCCACTTCACATCGCGCAATGAAAGCGTGAACTCCAAAAGCTGATACCACTCAGGGCCCAGCTAGATGGATATTTGGGCCCCAAAGCTCAAAAAAATTATTAAAGAGGAATAATTATTTCATTTATATTATTTTTTTAGATGTGGAACAATATTTTATTTGAAAATATTTTACAATTTATTGAAATTATAGATATGTGATAACTAACTATTTAAAATTAAAAGATATATATATATATATATATATATATATATATATATATATATATATGAGACTAAGATTTATGAACGTGGGTTGTAAGTACTACTTCACATTTTAGCTATTCATTATTTAATTTATAATTTTTTTTTATTTATCAAGAATAATGTTTATTATTATTTTAATTCTCAATAAAAAACAATAGCTTTATTATATATTATTTAAAAATTTTAATTAATATTTTTTATTTATATAATACATTCACTTTAACAATTGAAAAAAAATATACATTGTGATAACTCGAGTTATCAAGCAAACAACTCCAAAAATTTCAGTCTTTTGTGTATCCTTATTTTTATTCTCCTTCATTTAGAAGGGTATTGAGCTGTATTGTATTGAATTTTCGATAAGGAAAGTAGTACTGATTGGTTTTGTTTTGTTTTTTATGCTTCCCCTCTGTCAGTTTTCCCATGTATGAGCTCAATCTTGATTTCCTCAAGTTATCGCAAGGTGTTGTTATTTTGACTTTGTGCTTCGATTTTTTTCTTGCCATGGGATTGTTTTGACTCTGGCTTTTGTGTTGAGATATTATGCTTTTGTGAAAGGAAGTAATGGAGATGGCGTTGGGTGGCTTTAGTGGCGACAGATTTCAAGAAGAGGAGATGAAGAATGCTTCGTCTTTTCATGTTTAGATATATTATAAGTAATATTTTTTAATTATTTCTTAGATTTCTTATTATTATTTATTTCTTTTTTCAATTACTCTGGTGGGTTTTTTATAATTTTATATTTCACTATATTGTAGTCTATTAAATTGAATGTTGACTATCATATTTTATATAAATATGTTATGTTTATCTTTTTTTTTGAATATGAACTTTTCAAAAAAAAAAAATTTGTCTATGTAAACAATGTTGCAAGAAATGAGAATTGTTATTATTTTTAATCCAAAATTTATTATTAGCAATGGTAAAGCCAAACTAACCTTTACCGATTTTCTGCAGATCAGGAATTTTGGCACTCTTTTGCACTCATATTCACTTCTTATGCTTTATGGATATATGCAATCAAAAATCATATATTAATCTTCATTTGTTTCTTTTGTAAAGTTTCTTAATCAAAAGAGCGGTAATTTAGATGGTTAAGTTTTGGATGAATAAAATAAGTATTAGTTATTATTATTAATTAAAATTTTATCCTAAAACACTTTCATTTTTTTATTCAAAAATTAAAAGCTTTTCAAAATAATAACATAATTTACAATAAAAATTATTCAAACATATATAAAAATCTGCACGAAGTGTGGAAATATGACTATATATATATATAAATAAATTATTATGATTTTCAATTTTTTTTTAAATAAGACTTTTTAAGATATTTTTTTAAATATATATATATATATATTAAAAAAATAGAATTTCTAAAATTGAATTCTAAAATCGTCAAAAATATACGACGCATAAAAAATTTATTCAAAAATTATTATTTTTTTTTGTTGAGTATTGAGGGACTGGAGATTTGACTCTAAGTCTATCGTCAGATTTTATATGCACTTACTATTAGATAAATTTTATTTATTAAGAATGAAAAATACAATTAAGGAATATTTTCAATGAGTACAATTCTTTTTTATCCTGAAATTTAATATTTTGCCAGAATTCCATTGGAGATCATCTTCTTCCTCTGGTCAGCTCGGCTTAGCTCTCAAGGTTTGATCTTAAATCGTAACTGAATTGTCACTCTGACGAAATGCTGCTGGAGATAACTTAGATGCTCCGCCTTCTATGATGTGCTTCCAAATTGAAAGACCTCCAACTCTAGCCTCCACTTCGAAGAACAAGAAAGATTACTGTCAAATCTATATGAACGTTGAGATTAGCAAGTTGGTTTGAGAAAATCTCAAAAATGACATTTATGTTCATAAGATTTTAAGTTAAATTTTGTTTACGTCAGAAATGGAATATGAGCTTGGAACCTATTCTTTAGAACGAAAAGGAAAAAATAAAATTAAGAAAGCAACACCTCTCTAACAACAATAACGCTGCTAAACCTGCCATGAAATCTGTAGCAATCACCAACCAAACACCATTGCTTTGCTTTGTCATCAAGCTTGCCTCAACCTACATTATTTCCTTTTAATATAGTTGTAACCTACATTTTTTTAGCATAATTCTGTTTAAATTGAATCAAATTAGTATAAATTGAATAAAATAAATATTTTCACAAAGAAAAACGTAAATCACATTAAACAGAACTGCTTTTGTCCAGTTATATTGTTCAGTTCAATCAGTTTAATTTCTAGGGTTTTAATAAAATCAAACTAAACTGAAAAAAGAAAAAAAAAAGAAATCGGTTCTCTATATTAAAACTAAAATCAAACGAAATTTTGAAAAATAAATCAAACTTATTGGTTTAGTCGACTTGGTCAGTTTTGCCAAAAACTGCTCAGTGCTACTTATAAGTACTGTTTTGATCAACTTGTCTATATATGGAGACTAAATTATCTTTCCACAGTTCAAAGATGCTCTTCCATTTTTCGCTAATCAGGTCCAGGCCGAAGCTATAGAACTTCCCTTAGGTAAATCAAAGATTATTTAACAAGCCACATCCTAAATTGAATAGACAGTTCTCTATTTCAGAATAAGAAACACTAAGACCATATAAATAGAAATTAGATAGTGTTTCGTTATCCATCTCACCAATACATACAACGTTTCAACAGAAAGAAGGTCCATTGCTTAAGGTACTCGTATAAAATTATGTGAAAACAAGCATTGGAAACTAATGGTAAAGAAAAGCAAAGCAACCCATGAATAATGAACACCCAACTCTTGCAGCCACGGAATCCGGCGTTCCAGCCGGAATGGGCTTTCGAGGATATACGCATAATCTTCTTCAAATGTGTTAGATGGCAAGTAGAAGAAACATTAGATCCAATTAATTGCCCATACCATTATTTCTGCGACAGTACTTATCCTGGAAATTATCCTGCTTATGTAGACATTTTGGTTTTCTTGTTTGCAGCTGTTTCATACCTGACAACACTAGTTATTATGGTAATAGATATATTAAGAAAAGAAGGGACTTCTATTAGCCGTTTGAAGCGATTCTTGCTACCATCAGGTCCGGTTTCTCTTCCGGTCATCCTCTTAATGTTGGCTAAGGGTTACAGGATCAATACTGTATTTCCTCTTACTTGTATTGGCCCTGCAATTCTTCAAATGCTTTATATATCTGCTCTCGCTTTCGATAATGGTGTTGATAGAGACATCAAGTATGCTATTTATGAAGCATCAACAATTTCTGGAATTCTACATGCATGTCTTTACCTGGATTCCATTATATTGCCTTACTATACAGGTTTCGATGCTCTTGTTTCATCTACATTTTCTGGCGAGTGTGATTCCTGTGTGTGCAGGAAGGAGGCCATGGTTGTGGGTGGAAGGCTAGTCAATTACCGGGGATGGTCGGTAACTGCATTTTTGGTCGTGGCCGTTCTGTGTTTGAGGATTATACACAGAATGATTGGAGAGAATAGAAGTAAAAGCTCTATTATCTCAATCAAGTTCGCGTTGGAAACCTTAGGTTGGATTTGGATTACCATGGACTGTGTCTATCTAATAGGAAGGACTCCGGCAGAGCAATCTCCATTACGAATCGCCAGTTTTGTAGGTGTACTTGCATTGATTTGCCTTCATCTGATCAAGAAGCTCTCTTCTCATATTACGAGATGGAATTTAGTGCATGAAAAATTAGATGGCTAGAGCCTTGCACCAATTATGAGAAGAAAAAAAAAAAAAAGCTCAAGACCTGCAAAGGAGATATCTGACTATGTACAGGAAAATCCAATGTATATTATTCTTTTCCCTTTCTTAAATCTCTAAGACATTACTAGCCTGTACTTTTGTTCCTTGTACAATATTTTTATTAGGCATGAACTATGAAAGTGTAAGAAGAAAACTCATTCCTTTCCTCTCCACTTTCTGGATAATGGATGTGACAAATCAAATCCTGAACATAAATCCAGGCACCTTTCATCCGCCCAAAAATAAGAAAGGATAATTTATTAATTATCAGAAAAGAAACGCGGGGAAGTTCGAGGAAAAAAAATATTGTAAGAATTAAATATTCTTGAAAACTAAATATATTATAAGTGTCTCCACAGGCTGAAAAAATTGGTCAAAATGATGACAAATTTTACAGACTGCCATCTCCCAAGAAGATAAGGTCAGAACGTTGAGACCATTTGGTCAGGTACAACACTATTCACCAGAATTGCTGCTATTGCTACAAAAAAAAAACCCTTGAAGGATCAAATGCGACTCACAGAAAAAACCTCCTTCGGCTGGTGTCCATTTCCGGCTACACATTCAAAATAAACGGAAAATTAGCACTAAAAAACTTTTAACAAATCAATTTAGCAAATTAAAGCCCTTTTTCACACGAGTTTACCTTGTGAACCCATTCATATTCGCCACTTTTGGTATCAAATGTTCCATGCTGTAGACTTAGTAACTTCAGCGTAAATCGAGGACCACATTCCTGCGTGTACATGAGAGATTGTTACATGGGCCTTTGATCAGAAAAAATACAACCAGGTAAATTGATACAATAACAATAAATGCATCAGATGAACTTTTTTCTTTTATGGGATCAAGGCTCCAAAACTGTCCAAATTTATAGGGAGCGGTTAATTCAAACTGTTAGCTAAAATAAAAGGTAAAAAGAAAATTTTATCATCCAGCAATCTTGCAAAGTGCACACCAAATTTCAAAGTCCCGCTGGACACAACAGTAAATCCATAATAACAAATTCATTAGAGAACCCTAACCTGAAGGCGAGCAACTACTTTCTCTTGAGTAATCTTCTCTCCCTTGGTATCTTTTGCTTTCTTACCTTTTGAATCACTCTGTTTACTTTCTTTAGTTTCAAAGATGTACCTATGCACATAAAAGTGAAGAAACATAGCAGTGAGACAACATAGAAATTTTTCCAGAAATATCTATATGTTCATTAAATTGCCATTGATGCACACCGGTGATGACGGAAGAATATAAAATCACGTTGATTGTGGAAGGTTGCAACTCGCCGACCATGAAAATTTGGATCTTGTGGGAAAAGTGACTGTATTAGTCTGGAGGGAGCAAACCAACAAAAGAAAAATAATTCACGGTGTATAAGAGTTAAAAGAAAAATAAAAGGGTTAGAGCTATATCACAAAATCATGTCATATATTGATGAAATACAAAGGTACAGTGTAGAACAAGGAAAATAATATCATACCTCCCAACTCGATGACCCAAGCGTGTCGTAAAGTTGGTCATCACAAGCTCAGGCTTGTGACTAGTTGGATTCCCATGATTCTGCAAGCAATAGAAATAAAATGATTGAATTTTCAGGTCCAAATTATATTTAATTAACACTGTATCAGAACATTTCCATGCATTTTTATTCAAGCAGAAGAGAGTTCTCCAAATCACATATATTTTCATTTAATTAAATAGTACAAATTTACTTTTCTAAACAAATGCTAGCCCACATGATGTTAAATAAAAAAAATTGCACATATAATAAGAATAAGTTCAGGCATCAACCTTAATATCCTTGCGTAACACAAGATTTGAGAGCTTGAAATGTGCAGTAGGTCCAACAGGCAAGCTAATGATCAGAAGAGCATCTATAAGACAGCCATTAATTTGTCATTCAAATTTTGAACCACTAAAATACCGATAAGGAGAAACATGAGACCTTTATTGAATAGCAAAATAAGCCACTAACCTGGTTCTCTGCGATTAGTGTGAACAACAATAATAGCACTGAAATCCATGCCGTTCGCATATTTTACAATCTGCATAAATGTAATTATAGAACTTCTAAGACATTATGGGATAACTTATATTAGAGAAGGAAGACAAACAGAGAATAACCAATAAAAAGAACCTCTTTTAATTTATAAGTTCCTCTCTTCTGGTAATGCGCATTTGGGATGACTGAAAGCAGTTCTGATATAAAAAGGGGTCCCCTCTGAGACCAAGTGACAAGGAAAAGAACCAACAGATATCAGATAACAATTTTCAGGAAGCAACATAAATTAATAGTAATTCTTTCTCCATATTGGAAAATACAACATATCTTCTACTTCTAGTTTACTATCCGCAAATCAAAGATAAATTAAACAGAGAATGAACACATACAGTAGAATTGAATCTGCAAGTGGTGATCAATATCTTAGGAGTTCGTTCACGCCTCAGAATTGGACTAAATTCATCAACCTCATTACCCGCAAATAGCTGTAAATTAACAGAATCAATCCATCAGCAAAAGAGTTCCCTTTTTTTTCAGTTATGTAGGAAATCCATTGATTGAAATTCCACAACAAATTATCTAAACAACTCATATTAAATAAATACTTAGCAGAAAAGATCAATTTTGTAACTGTCAACGGTACTCTTCATGGTGTGCACATCCCAAATTATAAACTTCAAAACTATTAAATGGCATCATGGAACTGCTATCCCCAACCTCTTGGTTCTTTTCCAGAAAAAATTTCAAACTTAATGCCATTTCTATATGAAAAGGTGTAAAACTATACAACTATCACTTACTAAACATTCCTAGATGATTGTAGCATCCAAATAACATTTTTAGCTAAATTGAGTGTAAAGATTTTCCAATTTTTCTATTTTTCATTCCAAAAGAATAAAGTTTTACTTGCTGGAGACATAAATACCTCATCGTCATCAGGCTTGCATACAGTCTCATCAAATTCCCTAGTATTCTCGATGGTACGTGGAATCTGCCTTGGGGGAGGCTGTAAATATAATAAAAACCAAAAAAAAAAAAGATAAATTTCATTTCAAAATAATCCAAAACCAAGATCTCGAATTCTGTATAATCTTTAGTTAAAACAAAAAAAGAATGCAGATTTAAGCTATTGGAGAGCGAGAAATAGGAAAGGAACCTCCTCGCCGAGATCGAGAGCGCGTTTTTCATCGGCATCGCGTGATTTGAGCTTCTTTCGCTTCTCAAGCTTCTTCTGGTGTCTGAGTTTAGCATGCGCGGCGGATCTCTTCTCTTTGTTCTTAATCATCGATGGAAGTATCTTCTCCTTCTTTTCTCCCTCTTTACTGCTCTTCTTTTTCTTCTTATTCTCATTGGCATCAAAATTTTCACGGTCTTCGAATTCTGCCAGAGCTTCGTTTTCTTTTCTCTTTAATTTGCCTCCCATTTTTTGAAGTCTCTAATTACAGTTCACCGTTTGCTGTTGACGAAGGTAGTATTAGGGTTTATCAATCCTGGACTGCGGGATTAATCTAGGCCTCTATAATTTTGGGCCAAGGCCTGATTAAGAAAAAGCCCTAGCCCGTAATCTAAAGAATATAATTATCCAAGAGGAACAAAACGTCTAACTAAAGAAATAATAGGCTGAAAAAAACAAAAATCACTGACGCTGTGTTTGAAAGGAGAGAGGAAATAAAATAAGGAAGGAAAATGAAAGATACAAAAGGAAGCAGTCCGAGTTGGCTGAAAATGAAGTTGTTTTGGTTAGGGATGTTCATTAAACCGCTTACATCGTCCTAACCGATCTAAATCAACAAAAATCAATCTGAAACCGTGATTTTAAAAGATTAGTGGTTTGATTTAATATTATCAAATTCCAAAATAAAGCTTTTGGTTCCGTTTATGGTTTTAGCCTCAAAACCATTTAAATCAAATCAAACCGATATATATATAAACTTTCAAATTCAATGAAATGTTTTTGAATGAAAATTTCCTTTGTATTGATTAATGGGAAAATAATTAATTAGTCATGAGGTTTGATTAAAATATCTAACTTGTCCTCACATTTTTTCAATTTTAATTAAGAGTCTTCAGAGTTTGGTTCTTAAACTATGAAGTCTTTCCATCTATTTTTCCTTCATTTTTCAATTACAATGTTTGAAAAGATGTAAATATCCTCAAAATTATTTAAGAAAAGATGATAATACCCCAAGTTAATTGCTCCATTGAAGTAGAGAGGAACACAACTCTTTTCTTTAAACTCATCGTTGTTGGTCTTAAAAATTATTTCTCTTCTTTTCCTCTTCCGCTTAAGAAGCATCATAATACCAACTTTCTCCACCATAGGACAAAGCACTATTTGCACAAGTTAAATTAGATAAACCCAACTCACGTTTGTTAAACTTATCGCTTACGTCTTCGCCATTGGACTCTTTGCCAATTTCGCCAAATACTAAGTAGTTGGCAATTTGTTCAAATCAATAAACAAAGTAGTTGCGTCTATGCGAAGTTTGCAGTTCAATAAAATGAAGGCAACGTTCGTTTCCGGGCACCTATTAAACTCACCGCCTATGGGTGGGTTTCTAAGTTAGTGAATTGAATTAACTCAACTTGCAATTAGATTCTTGTTATTGTTTTCTAATGAAGAATTAATTTTGGTGGCCTACGATTCCTTCCCCTAACTGTGAATATGAAGTTGAATATGGAAATTTGAGTAAAATTACTTTTTTTTTTTTTAAACTCCTCTGTAAATAGTAGATATGGCGAGAGAGATCTCGAGTATCTCTATTTTGTGGCAACAGTAGCAAAGAGGAAAGGAAGAAAGAAAGATAAAAAATTGCAACTTTTGATACCAAGTCTTGGCCATTGATGTTGAGTATGGGCCATTGATGCCAAGTCATCAACCACTATACTTGAGTTCATAAAAAATGCTTGAATCCCTGCAATCACTTTAAGATCTTATTGCTTATTAAAGTAAGCTACAGGGCCCTGATAATAGATGTAAGTCAAAGGTGAGTCTTGAGTCTCTATTTAGCTATTATTTGAGCAGCAAACTATTGGTGATAATCACTAAGAAAGTCCTCAATTTAAGCACTTGGTGGTGTTGGATTTCTGGGTCTAAAAAAATGGAAGTCTTTGCTGTTATTGTTGCTATTTGAGCTTTCTTTGAGTTTCTCCGGCCTATAAATGATTGTTAAAGCAAGTTAACTTAGGATATTGTCACCTTTTCACTGCATAACAGTGAAGCTATTTCGTCTTTTCATGCATTTTAACGACAAAAAAGAATGAAAGAACTTTATAGTTTATCGGAATCAAACCTTACGGACTCTTAATTAATATTAAAAAAATATGAGGATGAATTAGATAATTTGCTCAAATCTCAAGAATCAATTAATTATTTTCCCTTAATTAATTTATATTGAATAGTAAATTATGAAAAAAATTATTCTTAGGTCCCTGTACTTTTATAAAATACATAATTTCATCCTCTGTTTATGCTAATTATTTCGAAATTCGTGAGGTTGGTCTTTATCTAAATTTTTAGTCCTTCCATAAAAAAGTAACATTTTTTTTTGTTAATTTCAAAAAAAAAAAAAGAGATGGAAATACCCTTACTTCACCCAAAAAAAAAGAAAAAAATAAAAGAGGTAAGAGAAATAAAAAGGAAAAAGAGAAAGAAATGAAAATATAAAAATCTAACTTTCGCTCCTCTCTCTATCTCTTCGATCGCAGGTGGCGATCTCTCTTTCCTGGCTAACTCCGGCCACCATCTCATGAAACAAAGTCGGCGACAGATACTCTAAGCCTCCACGACCTCAACTCCGGCGCTCGCTTTCGTCGATAAAGCTAGATCGAAGCAAATCGGCTCCCTCCAAGCATAATCCCTGGCTGCAAATGCTTCTCTAACACCTCCTTCAATTTCCTCTCAATTGACTCCTCCATCTGTAATTCAACCAAATGAAAAAAGATAAGACATGCCTTCGTTTTTAGCTAGGAACTATTTTACACCATAATCAAGGAGAAAATGAGAAAATGAAGTGGTTAGAGAGCTTCAAAGAACTGTCAAACCATTAGAGAGAGATTGAGACTAAAAGAGCTAGATTGCATGATGGAAAGACAGTCTTGACTTTTGAAGTTGGATTTTGGCCTGTAGTGGCTCGTGCTTACATAACACCATCATCGTCATCCGGTAAAGTGAAATCAAATTCTGTTATAAATCAGACTCAACGATTTGCAGTTTCTATAGAGCAAATATCTACTGGACTGGCAACTACAACGACGAAGGCGATGAGTTTCATAGAAAATGGAAGGTTGAGACAAAATTGTTAGAAGCAGAAAGGGTGAACTAAAAGAAAAGAAAAATCCATCTGTGAATAGTGCTAGAGGGAAATTCGCCTGATCAAGGAGAAAAATAAAGAGCTGTTCGCGTGGAAGGACAGAGGAGTTCAGTTGACATCTGAGATGGGAGGCAAGGGAAATCGATCACTGCTTCTTGACTAGAATACAACCAGAGATGATGGCTGTGGTGGTTGTGCGATGGCTTGGATATGGGATCAGGGAGAGGGAGGAAATAAAGTGTTAGGTTTTTTTATTTTAAATATATATCTCTTCCTTCTTTTCTTTTTCTTCTTTTATTTTTTTTTTTAAATATGGGTATTATTGTCTTTTCTATAAAATTGGCGGAAAAATATTACTTTTTTAACCGAAAGACTAGAAATTTAGACAAAAGCCAACCTTAGGACTCTGGATTAATTATTATTAACAACAAAGACAAAGTTATGTATTTTGTATAAACTCAGGAACCTGAAAATATTTTTTCTTAAATTATAAAATTAATTTATAGATATAGTAAGGAAAGTTGGAAGTGAGATATAATTAGATTTAAATTTCAAAAAAAAAATAAATAACAATAAAGTCATATTTTAATAAAATACTATTTTGTTTTTATTAAAATTATTAATTATTAATCTAATTAGTTAAGCTAAAATCATGTTTATCCATCACTTTTACTAGAGCCAAATTAAAAATTATTATTTCCATTATTCATATTTCTTGATAGCCTAATAATTTATACCAATATTTAGACGTTAAAGGAATAGATAATGAAATATCCTTTTAACGTTTAATATTTTACTCCTCTTAACATTTAGCTAACAACTTGTATGATTAATAGTTATTAAAAATAATTCATATTGTAAAATTATATATATACTAAAATGAAAATGAAAATTACTGTTTATAGAACAGTGTTATACCAATTAAACCATCTAATTTTTTTTACAATTCCTATTTTATCCTCTTTGCTTATACAATCTATTTTTTTTTCCAAATCCTATTTTATCCTATTTATTTTTACAATCCAGTACTTTCCTTTTTTGTACACGTGGCAAGCTTCATTAAAAAAATTATCTTAACATAATATACATTATACTGTTAAATAATTTAATTAAAAAATTAAATCACATTATTAGACTAAATTAATCATCATTATAATATTTATATTATGAGAATACATTTTAAATAGAATTTATTAAATTTATCTTTAATATAGATTATTTATGAATAATATAATAGGTGTAAATGTATTATTTATATGATGAAAAGTTAAATTTTTAATATTATATCAAATGTTGAATAATATTTTCTACGAATATTTATATAAAATCAAACATCGGAAAATAATGTGTTTTCCTGTAAAATATTTTTCATAAAAAATATTTTTCTGCAAGTTATTTTCTAAAAATAAATATAGTCTAAATAAGAAAATATATGACATTCCAAAATAATACACTTTCTGATTAAAAGAAATTCGTAAACTCTTCCTAATTAAGAATATCTTGAATGCTTCACAAAATCAATATCACATGGATGAGATAAATTAAAATTAATTGTTACGATGATTCCAAGCATCACCCCTATCACAGATACGATAGTTCCAAGCATCACCTCTATCACAGAATACGGAATATTAAAAATATTTATATAGCAGATTTAATTAATATAAAATTAAAATTTAATTATTATTATTGTAGATTGACTCGATTTAACTGTGGCCTATTTATCCGATTAAAATTAAAAAAAAATAATAATAACAACTTCCTCCGATTCCATTAAAATTAACATAGTTTTAATTTGTTTGTCGTACATAATCTGTCATTTTAAAAAAACAGGAGATTGTTAATTGAATTTTGTTCAGTTGTATTTTTATCTTTTGATATCTTCACAAAATTAAAAGGAGTAATTTAGTGATTACAAATTGTTTTTTTTTTTTTTTTGAATTGAAGTAATTACATAATTTATTTAACGGAGGGAATAACTAGTCGTTAAATGGGCCGGTTCGGTTTGCACATTAGAATGTTTCAGTTCGGTTTTGGTTTTTTAGCACTGGCTCACTGCTACTGACTCTGCACTGTTAAATAGATGTAGTGCTCCATCTCAAGAACATAAAAAGAACCATCAAGTCATCAAATCCAGAATAATAATAATCGAGTCTCGTTTTGGAACGAGAATTGCATCACTTGCATATAACGCATTTCCTCTTCAAATCAAAGCCCTAACAAGTCTCAGAATATAGTGTAATACTCGAGTTCTAGGGCTGATCTTTCTGATAAGTGAAATAAAAGGTAATAATCTAGATATGCAGTGATGGAGACATTTTGAAATTTAGGTTTACCTTTTCTATCAAAATTTTGCTTGGGGTCCTTTGATCAAGGCAAGGACCCTTTGATTTGAGACAGAAGAAAATGAAGGAGTTGATAGGGAGTCCAGGAACAATTAGTGGGCTATTTCTCAGAATTTCGCAATGTGCATTTGCCGCTGCCTCGATTGGACTTATGGCCTCTGCCACTGGCTTCTCTAGCTACACTGCTTTCTGGTATTTATTCTTCTGCTACTTCAGCTCCCCTTTTTCTCATTTTGATTTTGTGTTTTGTTTTTCCCCTAAATGATCGTATTACTGGTGATTTATAACGATGTATGTTTAGTCATTTAGTGTGGAATTAGAAAATCCTAATTGTTTTATTTTATTTTATTTTATATTAATTAAAGTACTTTTCTGATTTACTTTTAATAATTATCTATCTGCATTTCAGTGTTTTTATGGATGGCGACCTTCTTTCCATAAATTTTCTTGTGAATAAAATTTTTTCCTGTTTTTCATTGGATACATGGACCCCTTAATTAGGTGGTTGCCTGTCTGTTTTCAGTAAAAATTTGGACAACGAGTTCTCAGTGCAAAGAAACAGTAAAAGAATAGGCGGGAATTTTCGACCTTTAGCCAAAATTGGACTTTCACCCAGTAGATAACTAATATATGCTTCTCCTCAACCTGAATTAGGCTGCTTTGCCTACCTGAATTTTGAACTGTATATGGCGGTGTGCAAATTTAATATGCAAAGCAGCCATACATATTGGTCTACAGATTATAAGTCCATTGAAATGCCAATTGAAAATACAATTTGTATATTATTTATCATGTTGTTCAATTTGGATTAGAGGTATCAATTGTACAATAAGAAGTGGCTTTGACTAAGTGAGAGGGTAGATACTAATTATTTTTACCATTTTATTTTTGGCCAAATTCATATTGTATCCTAAAAAATTTAAGCAGAACTTTAAGTTTAATGATCTGTTATAGTGGCAGATGAATGAATTTGAAACCCCTAGAAGCATTGAGTTCTAGTAAATATGATTTCTACTGGAAATCCAGAATCGGTGATTTAACATCATATTGTCGAATTATTCTCATGCATTATTATATCAGATGCTATGCCGATTTGTATAATTTATTTGTTTGTATGGTAAAATTCTTGTGATAATATTGTCCGACCATTTGCTTGCATCTGTGCTTAAGAAAAAACCTCCTAATCGTTCCCTGTCCTTTTCTGAAGGTAATTCTAAGTCTTGGGACCTAGGCTAATTGAAAATTATGATGCAGGCTACTCCTTATTGAATAGAAGCTTACCAATTACTTTTCTTATTCAATTAAAATAGTCCTCTAGTCTGCCTTGCAGTTTGGCTGCCTTTTTTTTTTTTCCTGAAAAGTGTAATTTTGTCACTTCGTTGAAGCTAATTCTAACATCAATTTATGTGAGGTGCAGCATGTCCAAAGTCCAACCTAATTGATTTTTCCCTGTGTATTGATGTTTTTGTTCAAGTACTTTTATGGCAATTTGGTGGACACATGAGGTCATATAATGTCATAGCCATCACATAAAGTACACTGAATTTTCCAGTTACCATAATTTTGTTTTGAGATCATAGTTGTCATACTCTGGAATGGAATGAAGTCTCTTGGAATCTTAAATATCACATGACTTCTTTTAGCTTTTATAAATAAATCATATG
This sequence comes from Jatropha multifida, assembly GCA_948099535.1. Classification (NCBI taxonomy): domain Eukaryota; kingdom Viridiplantae; phylum Streptophyta; class Magnoliopsida; order Malpighiales; family Euphorbiaceae; genus Jatropha; species Jatropha multifida. Next base: position 17,996 of record CANUEX010020498.1, read on the forward strand.
ATGTCGACATAAATCTTTTCACTAGGCGGCAGCACAGTCCTTTTTTCTTCGGTTACACAAGTGTTGGCAGTCTTGTTCCTTTAGAGTCCTTGTAGTGTACACATATATAGCATGCATTTTACACGTTAAATAGAAATACTGAACTCTCTTTTTCCTAGATACCTATCGAACTGTAATTTTCCCACTGCCTAAAAAGAAAATAACAACAATTTAGAGCACCATGTTTTCTTTTCAGCATGCTATTGCAAAGCATCTTTGTCATACAACACAAAATATTATTATTTCTTTTAATGTTAAATTCTGGAGATGTATTTAGTATATATAATTTATCAATACTCATTGGTTTACTTGCACAAATGGGCCATTGACTATCTCTTTATAGTTAAATGAACTGAAAGCAAGTTGACTAAATGACTATTCTGTCATGGCTCGTATCCCATATTGTTGATGCCTGAACCATATTGACCATTTAACTCATGTTTTAGGTAATTATCATTCTGATCTTTTCTCCCAGATTTGCACTTCAATAATGATTATAACATTCTTTTTAATAGTGATGTATGCCCTTGGGTTCAGCTATTTGATTGCATCGATGGGGCTTCAAGTTCTGTGGAGCTTTGGACTCGCATGTCTTGACATCTATGCTTTCAGAAGAAAGAGAGATCTTCTAAACCCTGTCCTAGTGAGCTTGTTTGTTGTAGGTGATTGGGTAGTATTCTATTCTTCTTTATCACCTTATTCTTGCCATATTTACATATGCTAATATGTCAGCTATCACTATATTACTGTTTCCACTATTTTCTCTATCAGTGATGCACTTTAGTAGGTTTGTGCCCCGCAGATTGGTTTTCTTTATCTTATTAGGCATAAAAACCACTTTCATCAAGAATTATGTGGTACAAGTAGCTTCAAATTTTCTTTCTTATCATTTTTGAATGTCGAAGTAAAGAATCGTACTTAATAAATAATGGTTTATGCAATTGTCATATTAGTAAGTGACTCATGGTAGTATATGATAGCTAAATGCCTGGTTACAGTTGGTGGACCTTTGCTCCTTACTTTTGTTCAGTAGCATGGAGGCTGAACCTAAGATATTTATGTTGGCGTTAAATTTTATATTTGTCTATCTAGTCTCTGCTTTGAAATTTTGGTTTATTCTTGTGATGCTTAATTATAAAAAATTCTGCATCCTGGGAATCATACCTAAATGATTGTTTGAATAAAGCATTCCTAAGATGAAATGAAAAGAGATATAAGTGTGTGCATGGCAATTAATGGTTTGAAAATATGCAGGTGACTGCTATGTTATCCCTCGCAGCTGCAAGCTCATCAGCAGGCATCCTTGTTCTTTATGCAAGAGACTTGAACTTTTGCAAGTCCCAAGCATATCTTCCATGTAATAGGTTTGAGATTTCTGTACTTTTTGCTTTCCTCACTTGGCTTCTTGTTAGCATATCATCTCATGTGATGTTCTGGATCTTAGCATCTATCTAGATAGTATAACTCACATGTCATTGCTCTGGAGTTGGTGAATACGAAAAATGATAGTATCGTATATTTCACATGTAAAATTTTGTTTCTTCTGTTAACCCTCAATTTATGCGGATTTTCCTTTTTATTCACTACTTGCAATTAGTTTCCTCAATGCACATAAAGTATTTTGGTTATAGTCATGAGCAGGGATGAGCATTATTCGGTTTAAACAAATAACTGAACCGAACCCGTTGGAAATTTGATTCAGCTTGGTTGGTGTTTTCTGAAGTTTTGGTTACTTTATTTTAGTTTGGTTTGGCTATTATTGTTAAAAAAACCCGCAAAAACGAAGCCAAACTGTTATATTATGTATCCTGCGTGGTTTTAGCCTTAGACAATCCTAATCCTACAGACGCGCGTTTCTTTACAGTCGATCACTGGCTCTATCCCCTCATCAGTCCTTGCTGGCCTTTATTTCAAGAAAATCCTTTTGTGGTGTTGTCAGCCATTGAGATTCACTTCCAACTTCCCCCTCTCCTCTATTGTGGGTTGCTAGGATTTGCTTCTGTTAGAAATTTTCATATACAATTGAGTCTATTTTGTTAATCAAATTTGTACAAAGATCTTTCAATTATAGGCTTCCTTATATTGTTGATATTTGGAATTAGTCATAAATTTGGTAAAATCAGATGGCTTAAGTCAAAACGCTAATATAGTCATTTATATTACACTTTAGAGGTTCTAGGTTGTCATTAGGATTGCACACAGAATAATACCTTTCTTCTGTCCTTTAGCTTGGATATTTTTCCTCTTTTAGGGTCCTAGGCCTATTAAGGGTGGTAATATTACATCGATTGCTATTAAATTTTACATTTAGGCTGTGTTGTTTCTAGAAAGTAATTTTCTTAAATAACTCATGTTCCGTTGTTTGATTGCTAAATTAAAAATAAGTGTCAAAAAAAATATAAGTCAACTTATAAGACCATAAAAATATTTATCATTATAGAAATTTCATACTTTAAAATTTTGTTGTTAAATATGAGAAAAATACATAAAACATGATAAATTTTGATAGTCGTCGATAGTCATTAGTGGTGGCTGGCTAATGGTGATTAATAAAATTAATAAATGTTTATCTATATGATTATAATAAGTTTATCAATATCCAAAAATGTTTTCCTTTTTTGAAAATATTTTTCTTTAATTTTCCTTTGACTAGAAAAATATTTTTCGTTAAATGATTTCTTTTTAAGCACCTCAAATATTGAAGATCTAAAAAATGTTTTTCAAGTAAGTTATTTTTCGGAAATAAATAGAGTCTAAACGAAATTTTAATTTGAAAATTTTATTTCAGGGGCAGGTTTGAGTAGGTTTATGTATAAATTTTATTTGAAAGTTTTTAGTCATTAAATTTTGATTTCTAATAAAATATTTTGTTGAAAAAGAAAGTAGAAAAATAATTTTTTTCCAACACTAAATTTTGCAACGTTGGTTTTCCCAATCTCCTACATTCCTTCATGGTTATATTTTCTTTCGTGTACATTTCAGCTTTCCAGCCACAGGAATTCATTGAAGGCAAGTTTCCATAGAAGCACAAAAGATCAACTAGCAACCAAAACTCATTAAATTATAGTAGCACTTATTAGTGGCTGTGCCAAAACATACAAGTAGCTAGGATTTTTCAGAAACCTTTCCTGAAGTAATAGCAATAATATACTCAATCTCATCAGCAACTTCTTTCATTGAAGGTCGATTCTGCCTCTTCTCATCCAAGCAAGCTGCTGCTAAACATCCCAAAGCTTTCATCGTTTCCAATTCCAATTTGTTTCCACTCTCCTTGAGGGCTGGATCAACAACATCTATCAATCTGTCTTCCTCCATTCTCTTCTTCATATAAACCACTAAATTCACATCTTCTTCTTCTCTATTAAAATCAATAGCCTTCTTAGAAGTCAAAATCTCCATTAGAACAACTCCAAAGCTATAAACATCACTCTTATCTGTTAATTGAAAGTTCCGGTAATATTCAGGGTCTAGATAACCAAGAGTTCCTTGTGCACCAGTGAAGATATGACTATCATCATTTTCACTTGTCTCCACTAACCTAGAAAGCCCGAAATCAGAAACTTTCGCGTTAAGCTTCTCATCAAGTAAGATGTTGCTAGATTTGACATCACGGTGATAGATGGGAGGAACAGCCGCAGAATGGAGGTATGCTAGACCTTCAGCCGTCTGGTGTGCAATGTGAAGCCTGCGTTGCCAGGTTAGCGGAATCCCCTTGCTTAAATGAAGATGCTCAAATAGAGTTCCATTAGAAATATGCTCGTAAATCAGGATAGGCAGCTCAAGTTCAACACAACAGCCAAGAAGTCTTACTAAGCTCCTATGATTTACCTGGCAAAGAATTCTAACTTCATTAAGTACTTGGTCGGTTCCTTTTGTGTTGTTTGCAAGCTTCGCACGCTTGATGGCTGTTATGGTTCCATCATCAAGAATGCCTTTAAAGACTTCTCCAAATCCACCAGACCCAATAAGATTGTCTTTGGAGAAGTTGTTGGTTGCTTTTATTATTTCTTTGCCTGTGAAAATCCTTGCCGATTTGCCACTATATTTGTCATTTAGAATCTCTTTTCGCTCTTTGATCAAATTCTTCTGTGCTTTTCTGGAGTTATGACGCTGCTTATAGAATAGAATTCCAGTTACTACTACGAGCAGGGACACTCCTCCGGCAACGGCTACGCCTGGTGAATGATAGATATGCAACGAAATTTCAACTGATTGATAAAATACAGACCAAGAAATGGAACTTATATATATGATTCAGCGTAACTACGTACCGGCAAACATTGCAGTCTTTTTCTTCCGTTTTTTGCAAGCTTTTCCTGGGCGACACTTCACATCTGCAAAACGGGAAGGATTTCACTTCACAGCCAATAATATTACGTTGTGTTTGGATAAAGGGTCATTTGAAATGAAAATTTTCCTTGTGATACAGGCATTTTCCTATTTGGAGCTTGTTTGAGTAAAAATTTTGAATACCTACTATGAAAATGTAACTTCAAAGATACTGTAATTCCTAATTGCAAGCGTGATGCCACAAACCAAAGCAGAAACCAGTCCAGAAAATTGTTAAAAATGAAAAGAAAAACGAACAACTCACTTTGACACAATCCATTGACAGGATCCCACTTAAAACCAGCGTAACAAAAGCACCTTTTCTCTCCAAATTTCGTTGGATCAGTCAAACATTTGGAGTACATCAAGCCTTTACATTCCACTGGAGTCTTGCAAACTGGCTCCAGAGGCAAAACCCATTCTATCTCCACTCCAGGCTCGGGCCACTTGTGCACGGCCACCATCTTCAAATCCAAGTTAACAAAACTCTGATAGGCAGCGCACTCTCGACCCAGAACCTTAATTCCATAACCACTGCTCTGCAACCCACTAGTCCTAAATGTACAACACAACGGTGCAGTAACACAGGCACGTGCCCTGTCCTTAGCATAGGCATGACAAATGCTCGTAGGTGAACAATCTATAGGTGGTTTCAAGTGCAACATTGACTCTGTACAATTAAATAACACTATGGTGTTACTGCTGGTAACATTAAATGGAAAATTAATATGGATAAATTCACTAGATTTGCAAGAATTGTTGGCTATGCTTTCTGGTCTAACTATCATTCGTCGAATTAATGAGTTGATTGATGTAATCTCGTAGGATGAACCATTTAGTGTATCAAACCATAATGTGCCTGAAGTGCACCGAATCTTGTAGTTTTGGTCACCACAATCCGGTCCGGTGCTTAGTGGATATGGCACCAAAGTCCGGCCACAATCTCCGCAACGGCGCACGGCAATAGTAGACGGGGAGTACGTCGATAGAAGCGAAACCATAAGGATTAATATCATAAGCAGACTAGTCTTGGCCATACTAGTGTTGGTTTGGGATGTTTATGTGTACTTTATTCTTGTGTATCATGCAATGTAAATATATTAGGGAATAGAAGTATAATAATGGTGTAAAGAAGGAAATTGGAGATTTTTTATTATTTGGGTAAGAGATGGATGGACAATTTTTGTGTCGTTATTTGGAGTGTTGAAAGAAGAGGAGAGGAGACATATTTCAAAATGGTTTTACGTTGTTCAAGGCTGGTTTAGTTTATCTCAAAATGATTTAGCATTTTCCTAGGAGGATCTGCAACTTAAGGGCAGGCACATACATTGTCACCACTCGACTGCTTATGGGCTCTTGATATGAAAAATGAAAAGTACAATGATAGTATTGATTTTCCATACTTTGCAGATCCCTTGGTACAATTAATATACTGATTTGACAATTCTAAAGCTGAAACTACTGAATCGAGAAGCATGTTCATATCTAAGTCTTCTTTTATTTATTAAAAGCAAGTTTTATTCACATATAATTATAGATATAGATCACACTGAGTAACAGGTTTTTGTTGTTTTAATCATAGAACTAATCCAAATGTGATGATCTAAATTTTATTATTGTAGAGAGTTAATTTAATTTGCACTAATGTATAAATTTAATTTTGAATTTTGGCAAACTTTTTTCTTGGCCTCCTAAATTTTAGGAAGGCTCAATTATGGATATGTATTTTTATATTTCAATAATAATTATACTTTTTATTAAAATGAAATGTGAAATGCAGGATTATGATTAAACCCGTACAATTATTTTTATTTAAGCGAGAGAGATATGATTGTTATCAAGATATGAGAACGAAGGATCATGATTCATACAAGATCAAATTTATGCCTTGCAAGGTTTAATTTTGCCAGAGTATCAAACAAAAGGATAATAATAAGAATGACTTTTGGTTTGATTCAGTGAAATCCAATCTGGGTTACGTGAGTTGGTTTTTCCATGTCTGGCTGTAATTTCAAGATGTACATTGGTTTCTAATTAACAATATGATTTCCATTATCTTGACTTAACACCCGTCGCTTTCTGAGTGGTAGGTAGTTGCTGCGTCGACAGTACGAAAAGGGTTCCTACTACTTCCTGTCACAGTGGAAAGCACAATAATCTCTCAAGATTCAAGAATCAAGATATGTTATGTTTCAAGTCCCAAGAGTAAGAGCTTATGCAACGATGATTCTTGTCCAGCTTATCGTTATTACTCTTTGAAATGGAATTTCCTATTGGTCCTACGATATGTACTAATGTATGTTTTGACAAGGATATCTATATCTCGCAATCTCTTTCAAATCAATTATATTAATCCTACTTATGTCTCTTCATTTTTTTTACCAAATTAATATTGCTGCTACTGAATTTTCACCTCCCTCTCTCAAACAAGTGGATGTATAAAAAACGGCTTAATTTCTCCGGTGGTTCATCAACTATAATTCCTATTATATTAGCATGTCTAAGATTCAATTTGTTTTGTAAAAATATATAAACTTTAATTCGTGTTATAAAAAAAGATTCCGCCTAATTTTCTATTTGAACAGTAAATGAGAAGCTAATATGGATATTACTAAATTAATTTAAAATAAAAAATTTTACCGTGTTAGCTTTGTTTACTCAATCTTATTTTATTTCTTTCCTCCTTATCTCTTACCATGGACACTCAACACACCATATCATTCTCCACCCTTCTTTTCCTTTACTCTTTTCCTCAACCTCTACCTTTTTTCTCAACCTCCGTCTCGAATCTTACTCACACCAACCTATAATTCAAATTTTATTTCAATAATTATATTTTTTTTTCAAAATTAAAAACTTAGATAGGAGGGACTATCATTTTACCATAATATTCTCCAAATAAAAAATATTTCAAAGTTTCTCTAACAAATTTCATTAATTGAACTCCATAATAATTTCCCTAAAAGTATTTTTTAGGCAAAATGTTATTTTCTACAATTTAAATGCTTGAAGCATTTAAAACCCAATTGCCAAAAGGAGAAAAAAGGGTCACACGAACAAAATTTGTCTTTCCAATCTCAATTTCAAACACAGATTGAGAAATCAAATTTCAAATATTTGAGATAAAAATACTGTTTTAAGATTTAAACTGCTAATTTGTTGATTATGGAGGACATGGTGAGTCTGAGAGAGTCGATCCAGGAGAGAAAGGATTCGTGCATTATCTACACACACTTGATTAACAACCTCAACTTCTATCTCACCCAACTAAGTGCAAAGACGCTCTTTCGCTTCCTCTGTCATGCATTCTGCAACTCTTCTCTCATTTGCTCTTGCTGTTGCTTGCTTTCCTCGAGCGTTCTTTGTAGCTCTTTGTTTCTCCTTTAGCTTATTTTGCTTGAGCGCTCTTTCTATCTCTTCGTTTCTTTTATTTAGGATAACTTGCTCCTTTTCCTCTACCTTGACTATGGCCATTGCTTGTTGCTGCTACGCTTTTTTTTTTTTAACAATGATTTGGTTATTTACTTATTAATTCTGAAAAAATAGGGATGCTTCAAAAGGTAGAGAGTGAAATACTGTGTTAAGTGCACATGATAACACTTAAGGAGGAGAGAGGTAAAGCAAGATTGGGTGAGCAAAGCTGACATGATAAATTTTTTATTTTAAATTAATTTAATAATGTCCATCTTAGCTTTCCGTTTAATGTTTAATGAAAAATTAGATGGAGTCTTTTTTGTGTAACACTAATTAAAGTTTATATTTTTACGTAATAAATTGAATTTTAGGAATGTCAATTTAATAAAGTTATAAATGAGGAACCAACCGTGAAATTAAGCTTATAAAAAATTGAATTAGATTAATTGATGTAACCGATTAATTTTTGAATTGAAAAGTGATATGATTTGTTTTATGCCTAATCCTGCTTGTGCTACCTTAATCCTGTAAAAGAGTGTTCTAAGAGGAAATTTTCTCCATTTCCACGGAAAGGTTTGTCAAAAAATTATATAATTAGTAATTATTTGACATTTAAAAATATATATAAATAAGTTAATCAGTGGTGGTATAATTGATTTTTTCACTTATATTAAGAGTGATATGTCTTGAGTTGAAGTCCTTTCGATCAAAATACAATAACCTTAGATAAATTTCTCGTTGAATAGCCTTGACTATCAAAAGCACTTTTTTAGAGTAGTAAAGCTCTTCTTGAAAACAGAACTGTAAGGATGGCCCGTTAAGAATCCCATGCTTTGACATTTTGATACTATTTTCATTATGTAGTATTTATCACATCTAAAAAAATAGTTTATTTCAAAATGCTTGTTATATTTGTGTTCTTAAGCAGAAATAAATATTTTTTTCATATTTACCTTTTATATATGATCGATAATTATTATTTTAATTTAATAATTTTCTTAGAAAATTATAGTATTAAATTAATGATAAAATAGTCAATTTACTCAATAATTTATTATAACTTAAATAAAATTTAATGATTTCTTAAAAAACGTGAAATTTCAAATCTAACAAGTATTATGTAACACAGATAATACTAAATAAGCTTTTTAAGATTGGCCTAATGCATAAATCTGTCCTTGAACTTTCAGTGTTTCTCTTAGTGGCTCCCTGAACTTTGTGGGGGTTCTATGATGACTCTATAGTTCAAAATCCTTCAGTAACATTGACCCTGGCCACGAAGAAAAAATCGAGCGTGAACTGAAATACAAATTGGAGAGTGAGAGTTTATTTTCTAAGTCACGTCTACCACATTAGTTGTCCAGCATGGATAATGAAGAGCAATAAAATTTGAGTTTGAAGAGAGAGAAAGAGTTTTCTCTTTCCAAATACGTTGTTGATGAAAGAGAGACCACAATCTCTCTTCTTTTGTTTCAAAAAAAATAAATCTTCTAAAAAGTAAATCTGGTGCTGAAAGGCGATAAAAATTGGTGAGTGAAAGAAGGAAACTTATTGAAAAAAGAGAAGATTTACACACCACATCCAAAAACGCACATGGAAGGAAAATTGGTGAGTGAAAGAAGGAAACTTGTTATGAATATTCTTCACAAAATGCACATGGAAGCCACTCAGAGAATTTTGCTTTTGATCTCATGAGATAGCTGATAAGTCACAAAAATGCATATGGTTTTATATATATTTTTTATTATTTTAGTTATGTTTTGAACTTCCTTTATTAATAAATTAGTCTCATTATTAGTAGATTTCTCTATTTTTGATTTTTACCACGAGCTGAACTAATTTCTATTATTTTAGGTAAAGAAGTTAAAGGAAATAAACTTTGTTTGATAATTCCACATTAATTTAGTTTATATTCCTAGAGTGACCTTAAGAATGATCACTTAATGTGTCGCTTGAAATCCTTGAAATGACCTTAAAAACGATCATTCAATATGTCATTTGAAATTTTTACTCTCGAAATGACCTTTGGAATGATCATTCAATATGTCATTTGGAACTGAAAAATCAATTTTTTGCATGACTAACAATGTCGTTGCACAGCTATAACTAAGTCCTTCATTGCAGCAACTTTGGCCCACTTGATTAGGTGCACATCTTATTCCTTGGCAGTGACATGAGTGGTAACAAAAAAGGTGGCAATTTGAAAAGAAAGGAAATAAACAAAAGTAAGCAACAAATTGCTAAAAAGCCACAAATGGATGACATGGATGAGACACTTTCCTAACAAATCAGCAACCACTTGCTAGTTAGCTCTTCTCTCAACAACAAACGGACACTCTCTCTTGGCACTACAACATTTCATATAACCACTTGTGGCTCCTTCTCTAAAAAAAAAAAAACATTAGCTTCTCTTCCAATCCCATCTCTCCATCTCAGCTTCTTATCAATAAACCATCAACAACCATTTTCATTCGTTTTTTTTCTTCTCTACCCATGCCTACACAAATCCAAAGCAACAACATCTCTGCAGAAGGACTAACCAAGGGAGCTTGCAACAATCAAAGGAACAAAGGGCTGCTGGACCAATAGGAAAGGATACAAGAGCTGAATATCAAGACTTGGATGTAAAGCTCAACCGCAAAATAGTAAACAAACGCAAGTTTAATTATTATTCAATGCTTTTGTTTCTATATTTTTATTGGAATATGATTATGGATGTTGAATTAATTTTTATGTTAGGCTAAACTCTAAATCTAGTTATAAGAACTATTTATTAAATTAATGTGTGCAAGAATAGTTTGATTTATTTTTATTTATGCCTAAAAGTTCCTTATTTAATATGTTTAATCTTAATGCCTGTGGATATGTTGGGATCCATATTTGCATGATTTTAGACCAACTTGTATGAATAGAAGATTGACTTATTAGTCGGACCGTACATATTAAACTTACAAAAATAGACCTAGGGATAGGCTGGATTTATTTGAGGACCAAAGGATTTACACCTACTTAATGGGTTTCAATCAACACAGTATCACAAAAGTAGGTACCATTGATTCTAACACTTCCATTTAGCCTTGAAAGAGGAACTTGGATATTTCAGGTCAGTCCTCCTTCAGGAATAGGCATAGGTCATTTGTTTAAATCCTTAAATATTGTTAGCTTTAATCATTTGTTTTAATTTGTGTTCATTTAGATTTTATTGTAATTATTTATTGCTTGCCGAAATTTTAATTTACGATCGTCCTGATAATTGTTAAACATAAAAATTAGTAATCTATTCCCCAATCCTTGTGGATTCGACAACCTTTTTCTCTATATTACTTGTACGACCCATGTACTTGCGAAATACGCACTCGTTGCCCATCAATAGCTCTCTCATCCTAAGTAATTTTCAAGCTTTTAAGAGAGAGAGAGAAGGAAAAGAGGGAAAGTGAGAAAGGGAAAGTTGAAATTTGTACAGTTAACAATCTTTTTTTTGACGTGGATTTAACTTAAAATACGCATGTCATTTAAAAATCCATGCCATTGCATGTGTAGAACATTCCATTTTTCCTATGTCGACAGGGTCAATGTTATTGAAGGATTTTGAAGTGACAGGATCATCATAAAACCCCCGCAAAGTTTAAAGGGCCACTAAGAGAAACGCTGAAAATTCAAGTACAGATTTATGCATTAGGCCTTTTAAGATTATTGTTATAAGATACAATTTGCAAATTTATTCTTTTATTATGAAATCCATTTGTTTCTATGAACTAAATTATTATTTCAATCTAAAACTCAAGTCAATTCTTAACAAACTAAATTAAACTCTAATTCAATGTAAAGTTGTATAATTTTTATATTCCACTTCAACCATATTAATATCAGTTATTTAGTCTTTTAAATTTAGTCACAATTACAATTTTGCCTTTTCTTATTTCATAAAAATATTAATCATTTTTTTGAATTTATAATTATGAGCAAATTTGAGAGACTAAATAGTTATTTTTTTCAAAGGGAAAAAAAATAGTTTAGGCAATAAAAGAAGTATACTTACTCAGTAGGCATACTCCACTGGTGGGATCCCACATAAACCCAGCAAGGCAGAAGCACCTTTTCTGTTGAAGACCAATCTGATCCGGCAAACGTAAAGAATTTGGCAAATCCCGACGATCCGCTGTCGTTTTACACATGGGCCCCTGTGGTAAACTCCACTCTAATTCCAACTCAGGCTCCGGCCACTTACTCACCGGCGATTCTAAATCCAAATTCATGAAACTTTGATAAGCGGAACATCTTTACTTCCGAACCCTAATTTTATACTCATTGAGGGACCCACCAGTTTTAAACCAACGACATATCTGCTCTGGTATGGCCCCACATGCTGCTTTTGCTACTGCATTTTCTTTAACATAGTCATGGCATCTATTAGAAGAAGAACAGTTTAAAGCCGAGGAAAATTCAAAAACTAACTCCGAACAGTTCATGATAATTACTATGTTACTGCCAGTAATATTGAAAGGAAGATTACTGTCCAGTTGAAAGCCTTGACTTGCAAAATCTGCTGCCATGCACGTGTTCTTGGCGAAGCCCAGCGGGCAGACAGTTAACCGTTGGGTGATCATAATATCGATATAAAATGATTGAAAAATGAAAATCGAATCTAGATCTATTGTCAAACTGTATATAAATTTACGACAAGGCTATGCCTTAATGTATGTTGTTTTTATAAAACATTATTGCCTACTCTTTTACCTTTAATGTGATTGGTTGGATACAATTGAAGGATTACTAAATCTTAGTGTGAGATCTATGAATATTTTAATAGATACGAATCCAGGATTCAGTTTGAATCTCAGAATGGACATTATAAATATGTAATTGCATTATCTGAGATTACCAATGGCCATTTTGCATTTAGTTCATAGTACAAAGCGTGGTTCAGCTTCATCCCCAATAAAATTGTGTGCATCCAAGTTCGGATGCATTTGCCCAAAGAACAGTGCACGTGAAGTTGGTATTTCGTGTCATATCTACACTTTACTGCATTAAATTCCCGGAGGTTGGCATTGGCACTTTATGACATTATGGATGCTTTTCTGATTTGTTAAGGTTTCCTTGGGATATTCCATTCCAGTTCAACCTGCTGTAAGTCAACTAGCTATACTACTCAAGAAAGTTGGATCCTGATTTAATAATTTATTAATAATTCTCTCGTGCATTATTAACAGATTTTTTTCAAAAATAAATATTAGAATTTCATTGCTTAAATTCCAATCAATATAAATAATGAATGGAATATACATCCCTTAAAAGATTAGACATAAAACAGTCCAGGATAATAAAAAAGCACAGTAAAATCCGTTGATCATATAAGAAATTTTAAAAAAATTAGATGATAAAATAATTGAATTTCAAAGTGATTAGCTGTACAATTATTTTAGATTTTTGAATTTATTACTTATAGAAGACTTCGATCCGCCAATCTATAAATACATATTGAATACCTGTCCAGAGACAATTAAAACTAAATTTTTCATATGGTCAGTCCCATAGACTGATTAGCATAGTTTCTAATGAATTAAAATAATTACTCTCAACCGAAAATATGTTATCAGAAAAAACAGTGCCAAGCAAATCCTAAGGATTACAAAATCCAATGTATATATGCCCAAAAATTCAACAACACCAAAGCACCACTTAAATTCACTTTTTTTTTTTTTATAAATTTTTTACCAACCATTTACAAATAATTTTTTTAGCATTATTTTATCCACAAATTTGGATAAAAAAATGTAAAGTTTAAATTATACATACAAATATACAAATAAAGTCAATAAAAAAATGATCCTACTCGTCAATATTATCCACATCCAAACATGGACTGATTAGCATAGTTTTGACATTGATAGATTAACTTTATCCCTTTTAATTTCTGAAGTAGACCCTAAAACCTTTTCAAATTGACAATAACAGTATTTAAATTAAGTAAGGCTTGATACAGTGGAGAATTGCAAAAGCCTAAAAAATACCAATACAAGATGTAAAAAATAGTAGTGCATGTATAAGGGATTCACTTGCGGTCAAACTATTAAAAAATGATTTTTTTCGGAACGATTATATTTTTAAAATATTTTTATTTTCATTGACTTCGTCTGTGAGTACAGTGATTCACTGCACAGTTAAAGTAAGATCCATTTTGCTTCAAATGACAGAATACTTTCTCATAATATTAAAATCTCTCGACAACTAATTCTATCAATGAAAGAACTATGAAAACCATAACAAGTTATGAAGATTAAGTCGGACAAGATTTATATTACGAGTTTTCTTGGCATTGCAGGAATGCACAGAAACAAATATTTTGCTTATATTGGAAGATAATTACAGGAATGTACCCTTTACCTCTCCTGAGGAAATATGTTTGTAGGAGCCAGAAGATAATTGGCAAGATTTTTAGCAGGCAATTTGCTGACACTAGAAATAGATATAGCACTGGATTACTCCCAATTCCTATATATAAAGCACAGATTCTGCCATCATCCATCTCAATCAAATAGTCTGAGGATATACATAGAGCTCTTTTTCAGTAATGCCAGAGAATACATCACCGAGTTTTTGCAATGTCAAGTGACATCCATCTGTCGAGTAGAGATAGCCATACAACTCTAACGTCTAACCTACCGAACCTGAAAAATGATGTACATCCTTCACACATCTTAAAATCAAGGATGACCACTCCCAACACCAACCTTCCCCCAGTCGGCATCAACATATATATCAGGCATGGGGTAAAGATTAATGTCAAAGCGACAAGAGGTAATTAAAGGGGAATAATCAGTACGATATTTGATCCCAACGTCCATTGCGGGTGGCAAAGTGGTAGAGCTTATGCGATCGCGTACTGAATGCGCCCCTCCCTACAATATTATCTACCCTCCATACCTCAAGGACCAGAATAGAAAGGGGGATCTGATAGTACCTTCCAACTGGGATCGACCTATCAGGGATCCAAAACCTCGAAACCTATACGCCTACTAAAAAGATCAGGCATATAATAGAAATTTCAAAGGTAAAATTTTCTAAAAGTTAAAAATTTTTATTTATCGGCCTTTAAAAGATAAATCCATACTCTATTGGTCTTTCTTAGAGTTAAATATTCATTTAGTTGCCGTACGTACCAGATTTTAATATTCAGATCTGAATACTACCTATTTTCCCAGAAAACATATATATTCGGAACAAACACTTAATATTTTATTATCTGTTGGGTAAGTGCAAGTCAAATATATCCTCATATGAATTTTTCCTGCAAGGAGAGAGCTTTTCCTGAATATACATCACTTAGTTTAAGAACCAAAAATAACAGAAAGTCGAAAATTTTTTAAAAATTGTAATATATAATAATAATAAAAAGACCAATTGATAATCGAGCCAGGAATCCTCAGATTAAGCTTGCACAGTTAAACTTAATACAACAATATGGCCCTTTGGCCAAGAAACGTAACATTATTATATTTTTCTTTCTGGCTTACAAATAAACTTTAAAATTTCTCAAACATTACAAATCATTAGTATTTACATAAATCTAACCTTCTACTCTACATATCATTATTATTATTATTAACAGTACAAGAAGAACTTCTTCTTCTTCTACCTTCAGCAAACTCCAACGCTAAATAGAAACATACCACAAAAGCATGCGTTCCCCTTTGGTCTTCCACATGCTTATTACTTACCATTCAAACATAAAATTAAGAAAAGAAAACTTACTATAATATCATACAGCATTTTCTTTTTGTTTTGTTCTAAATTAATTCTCACGCTGCTACTCGACGAGAACTCAAGCGAAGAAGAGGAGATTGAGATCCGGTGGATACAATAATTTGAGTGGTGGAAGAAGAAGAAGAAGAATTCATATTAGCAGTAGCAGAAGTTGAAGAAGAAGTAGTAGAAAACGCATAATCCGATCCGAAAATTTGAATCTCCGACGCCTGAAACCGACCCGAATCGCCTGGAAGTCTCATGTAGGAAGCAGAAGGCGACTCACTCATTAGCCATGAATCCAAAGGTCCTCCTTTTCCATTCCTGTGTTGCATTATGACTCTGTACACAAAAGGAATAAGACCTTCCATTTTTTTCCTTTTTCCTTTTTTTTTTAAAAAAAAATTTCAGGATTTAGTTTTCGGTATGGAGAGTGGAAAGGAATAATATAAGTGGCAGGATAGAGAATTAGGGAGAAAGGATTGGATTAAAAAACAAAGAGGTGGTGACGTGGCGTAATGAAACGGAGTCCTGCTCTTTACGCTAACTAAGCCTGCGCAAATCCTGAAGAAGACTTGTAATAGAAACCCACACGAAGAAATTGAAAATTACATATAAATGAAAGCTATGTCCAAACTTACAAAAGCCTAATTATATATATATATAGACATGTATTTGTATTGCTACATCTCACCAAATCTCAGTAAAGAATGTTCTTTTTATATTACTATTTTGATAGGTTGGTTGGGCGGTTTGTAAGACATATAATAATACTTGTGGTTAGTTTCATTTTTCACATTTTTATATTGTCAGTTTGTTTAGATGTGGTTTTAGAGTAAGAGTTTTGAAAGTGTTGGTGGTGCATTCCGGAGGCGCCACCTGTATTCTTAGATGTGGTTTTAGAGATCTAATGCTTGTTAATTTAAGCCAATACGATAGAAAACAGCAAGATAAGATCTGTCATTGCAATTTCATATTAATTATTACCAGATACACTAATGGACGACGGGCTAGAACCAAATGCCAATAAACCTGATAATGATTTACCAAATTATTTGGCATATATAATGGAATAATAACAATAAAACTCAATTCCGTATAAATTTGTCATTCCGAAAATAAATCGATTATTTAATTCAATTTAATCTCTGAACTTATAATTTAAGGGAAGAAAAAAATCAAAAATGATGACTAATTGAATTTTATTTTTTGAAATAATATAAAACTAGGTGACATGGACAGAGCTGTACCGATGTATATATGGTGGTGCAATTTCTTGAAATACATCATTTTATTTCTTGTAGTTCTTGAAATATCTCTATACCTTCTAGTTATATATAAAAAAAATAACAATAATCAAGAATAGGAAAAAACAGAGTAAAAGCCAAGGAATGAATTAAAAAAACAAGATAAGAATAAAAAGAAATGAAGAAGTCTAGTCACAAGTCAGAAGAAAAATCTTGAATTTTGGTATCATTTATAATTATAAATCGAAATATTATATTATCAACAGTCTTTCCTTCCTTCCCATTCGCATAAATTATTTTGCAGAAATTAATTAAAATGATTTTATATTGAATAATTTTTTTCAAACTGTTTTTATTGCACTTGAGAAGATTTGAATGGGAAACATTCCAACAAATATCCATATAGTATTAATATTCCTGAAAACAATTCCCTCAGGCATATTTCTTGCAAATGGGAATCAATAATACAGGAGAAGAGGAGAAAAAATTGGCGTTGACAACGTAACTTATATATATATGCTTTTGCTTGCCTCATCAAAAATACCCACTCCATTTATTGTCTGCATCGTAGATGAAGTCATTGTTTGCATCATAAGAATGATCAGACGGTCAGAGATCAATCTTGACGTCCTTTTCTAAATCCAATAAAATTTTATTAGCTTCAAAGTAGAGATCGATCACACTCTATACTCTAAGCCAACGCAAAAACTGCGTGCTATTGTGGAAGGGGTTAGGTGAAACTTGAAAGGCAATTGAGCAATCTATTGTCACACTGTCGCCTTCCAAATTGGTATTATTATTTCCCCTTTTCAACAGATCCGAACCCCAATAAATCAGAATTCAGAAACGCATTTAACTCTGTATTTTTCACGGAAAAATATATAAAATTCAGGTATTGTATTGTGATTCATTTCTGCTAAACAAATAAAAGAATATGATAAATTCATAGAATATTTACATTTAATCAATTCAAACTAAAATTTAATTTTGACAAATGCATATATTAAAGATATTCATTATCAGCACCAAATCTGATGAGGTGGATGTGTATTGTAGTGTAAAATTAAGGAATTTGGTCATTTTCTGATCAACTACTAACAAAGTGGGTGTTCTTTTTATGAAATGTAGGAGTTCAGTATTGGGTTAAGTTTATCATCCATCAAGCTAGATGCTTCTCATGACTCATGAGTGTGAGATGAATAGTGATGCATTGACTGAGTAGTAAGGGTCCTAAAAATATGATAATGAGGACAAATATTTTTAATTAGTTTGATGAAATTTAAAATTACGGCAGGTCAAGAAAATGCACTTCTTTTATCTTAAACTCAAAGTCTTTATATATATAGAGATTATTGAATAAGTGATAGCAATCGTGAGTTGTAAGCCCTCCTTTAAATAATTTAGGGATTGTTCTTGTTTTTTTCTTTTCGTTTCTTTTCCTTTTTTAATAAAAAATTTTAAGCGTGATGTTAAGCTAAATCATGAGACATGTGGATAGGAGTTAAAGCGGAATGAGTATTTTAGGATGTGTGTCCCGCTTCGATCCTTTAACAAAGATAGGGGTAATTATTATGTAGTCTTTAGCAATTTCTCAAATGTATTGATAAGAATTTTTATTATTAGAATTACGTACATTATCTAGTTTATGTATTATATTCTACTATACTATAAAGTCCAACAGTTAAGGTTTTTCCATTAAATGGTTATAAAATGTCAAAAACACCCTTTAAGGATAGATTAATTATAGGAACTAAATAGTGTAAAATTATAAAATTGAGGTCCTTATTAGTGTGTTTCACCAAACAGTAAAGACTATGTAGTAATTATCTTTGGGAGTGTTTTTGACATTTCACAACCGCTTAGTGTATTAGTGTATTTGACTAAAATCTAGTGACTATACAGTAATATATACCCCATAACGATATAGATAGTTATAAATAGGTTTGAAACGGATATCAATAGTAAAATTACTGTCCGTAACCAATACGGATAGGACTACGAGTATAGATATTTAAATACTCATTATGTTAAACAGGTTTGATCATGAGTACCCAAGTGTATCTACTCATTATTAATAAAAAAAACTATATTTTAAATGCGTTTAGGTTTGGATAATTTAAAAATTGCAAATACCATATCCGTTTAAAGGTACTCTAAATGGATTTAGAATTGATATAATTATAAAATTTTAGATGGATTTGAATATAGATACTTAATCAGGTTTGAAATAAGTATGAATAGTAAAATTTCAAATAGATATGAATACAAATAATTAAAATTGACCAGTATGCATCTTGTTTCTGTTTCTAGGTGTGGCTTAGATAAAATTATAGATATCCATTTATAACTCCGGACGTTGATTTGTAACTTGGATATGAAATATGTTTGGTTTAGCTTTTAAATTAGTTAAACTTACTTCAAAATGGAAAATCATGGTTTTTTTTTTTCTTTTTAGAGTGTAAACTTTGAAGTCAAATTTTATTTTATTTTTTTTTCTTTTCAGAAACAAAGGATAAGTGAATAATATATTATTTTTTGGTAGAAATAGAACGCAAAAGCCTTAGTGACAAAACCTATAATATGCTACACTATTAGCATCATGAACAATCCAATCGTAAAGCTTGGAAGGACAATCTGAAAGCATATGAACTAAATTGAGAGGACATGCCAAACTTGCTAACCAATACGCAAAATTGTTAGCGTCCCTGTATATATGGGAGGGAGTCACATTCCCACGTTCATGCATTACTTGCTTGATAGAGGCAACCACAGGCTAAAGTCCTAAAGGTACAGCCACCACGCCCTTAATCATCTTCACAACCAAATCATTATCGCATTCGACATGCAACGCGGTGATGCCACAATTTTTCGCCAACCTCAAACCTTCGAGGATGCCCCATAACTCTGCCAAAGGAACTGAACAAGCCTCTAGACTCTCCAAAAAACCTGCAACACAATGAGCTGATGCGTCCCTTATCAAGCCACTTGCATTTTTCACCGCCCCATATGTGTTAAGTAGATTTTCTAACTTAAAAGGCTAACTAAATATTATTCAGCTTATTATGCTGAATGGGATGATCACTGTATATCAACCTTAAAACGACTTATATTTATAATCGGATGAGCACTTTTAAATAGTTTTACCAAATCTTACATCTTGGTTACACAGAAATCTTCGATTTTGGCAAAATAGTAAATATTAAAATATTGTTTCATGTGCTATAAGTTCGTCGAGGGACTACTGATCTCTCCAAGTGTGGAATGGTTATAGTTGATTGCAAATATTTTATTAAGTCAATTAGTGAATACTTCAATGGCTTGGGTCAGAAGACAAGTTAGTCGGCCCATGCTTTAGTAAGGAAGGCTTGTTTCTATGCTAATTTTCATATTTGGGATATTACTCCTAATTTTATAGAGAATCTTGAATAATTGCCGAATTGGTTTTGCATAGTTCATAATATTTCCTCTTCTCTAAAAAGAAAATATAGTTTAAAAATTCACTTATCAAAAGAAGCCATTTATCATATGACATGGCATTATTTTTCAAAGGGAAATCATTTATTTAGTCCTGGCGAAATTATTTAAATAATTTTTTCATTTTGGACAAATATTAAGTGCATCACATGTTTGCTTTCGTCGTTCTAAATAGTCCGTCGGGTCATTTTTTTTTTGTTAAGTAAGAGAAAAGGACATTGGGAGGAGAAAGAACTTTCAAAATGACTGAGTTACTTTTTTATCGTATATAGCTGCAAAACTTTCAGTCAAATTCATAAAAAAAAGTCCTTCAAATCATATGCCACGCTCCTCAACCAGCTTATCCATAGCTTGCTCTTCTTTGTCCATTTAACTAATATAAAAAATTAATGGGAAAACAAAGTAAATGCATTCACCTCCAAATTGCAGACTCATGGATGCTCTGTTCAACTCTAAAAAAATCACAACATTCAAGTCTCTAAATGATAGCAGCACATACAGCAGAACCAACAAGATATAGGTGAAGTAGAAAATGAAAAATTTAAGTTAGATACAAATCAAAGTCCAAAAAATCAAAGCTTTAGACAAAACAAAGTCGAAAATACAATATCTGAGCGCTGAAACAAACTGAAACTCAACTTTTGACATAAAATAGAGTAAAGTAATGACAACCCATGAAAGAAACAATTTAGATCCACAAAATAAATAACCAAAGAAGATCAAGAATTAAGCAGATTGCAGAGAAGGCATGAATTCCAATGGACGGTTAACACCTATGAATTTATTGTCGCCAATGTGTAGCCCAAGGAGCAACGATGACTTTGGGTACGGGCTGGAGGTAGAGATGGAGGTGCAGGTCGAGCGAGGTGGAGATGGAGATAGAGGCAGAAGCGATGGCGATGGTGATGGAAGAGTTGCATATTCTGGGGACTTTGAAGATGGTGAACGTGAAGGTAGCGGTGAAGAAGATGGGGATGTTAATGGCAGAAGCGTCAATGGTGGAGGCGGTGCAGGCGAAATATTTATCGAATGAAGGAATTATTTAAATAATTTCGTAATAACTAAATAAATAATTTTTCTTTTATAAAAAAGGAATAATGATTGAAAAATTAATGGATATTAAATTAATTGATATTAAATTAATTGATAACACCATTCAACATTTAAAAATTCTTTTTACATAATAAATATTTAATATTAAATTTATTTGGATGATAATTTTTTAGATTTTTATAATTAAATATTTTTAATTTTCGTCAAAGTTACCTAATATTATAAAATTAGAAAGTTTTTAAATTAAAATTTTAATAAATATATAATTCGTTATGATTTTTATTGGATATCGCACTTAAAATTTAATTATAAATCACTATATATTTGAAGGAAACTCGGTTCATAAATAACGGTGTAGATTAAATCTTATGGAATCCAACGGCTATCAGTTTCGACATGGCTGGCCACCAAATGATAGTTCGCAGTTAGCTCTGCCGTGATGCTCGAGTATCACTTCCCTACAATTTTTGTGTGGGTAAAGAAATTTATTTGCTAGCGCTAATCCAATCTTTATATTTTTCTTTCTGTTGTTGTCGACAAAGAAAAAGATATCTATTAGGGTTTCGAAGCAGAGATGGGTTTAACAAATTTCATAATCACGGTGGCCGGTGTCAGCGCCGTCGTTTTGTTGCTGAGAAGTGATGTTAAGCAATCGGCTGCCATTTTTAGGCGCAACGTCAAGCATATCCGCAATTGGCTCGAGGAGGAATCCGCTGCCGCCTCCAAGTACGCTCTCTCCGTATATATGGCTGAATTTTTTTTTATTGCGATTCTTAATTGAATTGAAATTTATTGTTAATTACATTGAATTGGATGCTTTCTCTTCTGGGTTCCGCTCTTTAACCTGTTTGCGGTTATTAGAGATATGAGATTGGTTTTTTTTTTTGCCGTTGTATTTTTGTACCATGATTGCTTTAGGGTTCGATTAGATAGGTTCTTATTTCTCAGCTGAAATTTTCTGAATTTTAATTTAAGACTGATCAACACAGTTGTAGATTAGGATATTTAATAGAATAATATTAGCTGCCTTTTCTCTTATGGAGGGGAGTGCTATTAGGACTTGAATGTCTTTCAGAGACATTCCTATAGTTAATATTTTTGGGAAGTTTAGCATTTGTGACAAAACATTCAACTCTAGTAAGTCTGGTTTTGAATTTGTTTCTCTGCTTCCACACTTGCATTCGGTTCTTTTTTCCAACCATCTAAAGGACAAATTCTTCCCACGATGTTTGTCCTCAGTTTCCAATAATATACTTGGCAGGTCTCAGTTACGTGTGGTTTTTCTGCATAATGGCTATTCCCTTTTGCTGTCTGAACTTTGTCAAAAGCATATTGCTGTCTGTAATAGGTTCTTTGTTATGTTGTTGCAAAGGAGAAGTAATGATGTGGAAAAGGTTAAGGTTCTACTATGCAGTTAGTTTTCTGATTGAACTAGGAGAATTCAGCTTCATCTTGTTAGTGACCATTTCGTCTTTTACTTTCTTTATTGATGGGATGTTTGGGTGCATAAGAGTCTTGATTAGCTTCATATGGAGCATTGATAGATTTATCATAAAGGCAATACAGGATTTAGTTCTTCATTTTGTACTACTGCTGAAAATTCTCTTGTTTGATGGTAAAATTTGTGTTGCTTTTGGAGTAATAATATCGATCCCCTTTTGCTTATGTTGGAGTTGTAGGTTTTGGTGTCTTTAGCCTGAATTGGAGTTGTGGGATGATGTATTGTTGCATGGAATATGGCTTTAGTCGAGTTGCCAGTTTGAATTTTGTTCTTTATTTCTGTTCGCTTTTTGAGGGTTTGATTTGAAGGAATTTGTTATGGACATATAGGTATTATTGAAATATTAATTAGTAAAATTATCGTGGATTCCTAATTAGTATAGGATCCCTAAAATTAGTTAGATGATAAGTTTAAATAGGATTCATTTTAAAGCATAGGTTCCTAATTATTATAGGATCCTAGATTCTAGTTAGTCTAATCCTAAATGGACGAAACTTCCTATTTTTATATTTCTTAGTTTGTCATTGTAACCTCTATTTAAAGAGGTATTATTGCTATTAATAATAAGTTAGAATATTCTCAAATACGAGATTGGAGCTCTCTCTAACAAGATCCAAGGTTTTCAAGTTCCCTTCGAAGAGTTTGAATTAATTAGCAAAAATAGGTTGTAAGAAGAATCATAGATTATGTTATGTGATTGCATGGAAATGGGAATATGGAAAATTGGAAATGCAAAAACAGACACAGTCACACGGCATTTTAAAAAATGTAGGAAATGGAAACATGTGAAAACTCATAAATATAGAAAAAAAAATGGGCTATAATTGTAAATATAAAAAATAAATGATCATTAACTGTACAATAAGTGAAGTCCAATCAACATTCAATCATATCCAAAAGAACAAAACTACTCATTTTACAATTTTGATACTCATTAAAAATGCATATTTTGTACATATGTGTTTATTTATTTATTTTAAATTAAAGAAACACGTTTCTGAGGGCGAAAATGTGTTTTCAAATTACCCAATTTATGAAATGGCCCAAAAATGCTTCAGAGGAGTTTTGAGACATTTCCATGAAGGAAATGTTTCTGAAACTCGAAAATGGCAACAACTGTATTACTGGAAACACTGAAATAAAGGGTTGTGGTTATTATGTACTTTCTATTTGTTGTATGTTTAAATTGAATGAGAATGCAATTACTGCTATGATAGGGAAGTCCTCTTGTTGGTGCCAAGCGCCAACAATATTCATTTGAGATTCTTTTTGGACTCATTTGAAGGATAAAGATTCATAATCTGGTGTCATGAATTGTCCAAGCTACGACATGTCTAAATTTTTTAATTTGATTGGTTATAGGGAATGGTTGATTCAAGGAAGATTAGTGTTATGATTGTTGGAACCTTGCAAAAATCTGACTCTGTTCTTATCTGCTTATGTACGGGTTCTTAACCAACTTGTTAATTTAATTTCCATCTCACAGATGCTAATATGAAATTAATGTACCATATTCAGGACTGCAGAGAAGCAAACACCCAAAGAATTGGAATCAAAGGTTCCTCAAAAAGACATCCCCAAGGAGGACAAACACTAGATAGAATAAAGGCTTGGGGTTTAAGAGAATTTCTTGTCTCTCCTTTGCATTGACGCTATTGTTAAAATAAATTTTCATTAATGTCTAGAGATATTTGCATCTAGAATTTCTTTACTTTGTTTAACCTTTTTGCAGTCACTTGATATGTCAATATGTATCTAGCAAGAACTGAATTATACTGATAAATTTTGTCATAGAAAGTCCTATTGCATTCAGGCATCTGCACTTGTTTATGACTTCCGATTGTGGTGATTTTCTATCTTGAAGGTATCATATCATATACTACCACTGTAAGGATTCAATTTTGCACAACAAAAACAAATTATTTAATGATTGATTTAATCTCTGATCTCTATTTTTACCAAAAACTGTAGGATGGTTCAATCTGTTCTAATGCTGCTTTGTCTTCACTTTGGGATGTTTGGCACTGCTATTGATTAATTGCTGTAATGCCATATAGAAGATATATGGGGATCAAGTGCCTGTGATGCTTTCTTATACAATATATTTGTTATTTGTTTCTCCAGTTTCATCTTTACTGCAGTGAATGTCCAGCTAAGCATCATCATATTACACTCTTTTACGAGTTCTATATAATTGTGGAATTAATTTATAAATCTAAATTTTTGTGTTTGGCATAAATGAAGAATTTTATATTTCTAATTTTAGTGAAATGGTTATACTTAGTTCATAGTCTACCAAATGAATCTGACTAAAGAGGATTATAATGTATTAAAGCTAATAGATTTTTGATACATACTAGCAAAATTACGTAACTATATATTTAGAATGAAGTCTAGCATGAAATTCATTTATAAATAGATATTTTAATAAAATAAGTTTGCAAATAAAATGAATTCTATATGAACTTATTACAAATATTACGTAAAAGTAAACTGAACGTGTGTATGATTGATTGCGTTTGTTTTTGGGGCATGTCAAATGTTTGATTACGAGATAGTAAGTACTTGAGTCGACTGTTTTCCCTGACAAATTAATATTTTCTCAAAATGGATATCCTTACATCAGTTGAGATAATTCATAAAGTTGTATCATTCCTCTGCTAAGTAGTCTATGGGAAATTTATAATCACAGGCAATAGAAGAGCATAGTGTAAGCAAAATTATTATTATTATTACATAAAGGACAATCACGAGGGTTAGATTTCATTCAAGGGCTGCACTTTTTGAGGTATGGTGGCCTTGTTTTGGTCCACAGAGAAGAGGATATGCTATGCATGCAGGCTTTAGGTAAAAGATAAAGAAAGTTGGAAAAGCAAAAGGAATCCTCCAAAACGTAATGGGGAATTATTTTGTTTGTTCTTAAATGGCCAGCAGGCAGCACACCAGATATTTCTTTTCATTCTGAACACCATATTTTCTAACCACTCGCAAACACTTTGGACTCATCTCAATGTACAACATATTTCTGTGCAAAATTTCCCCATTTCATCAACATTTTTTTTTTATTTTTTTAAAAATTTTACACTCTGCCACCGAAAATAAAATGTGAGCTTACTGCGAGTTATTCGTACACTTGAATTTTCCAATCAGCACCCTCACACTTTTTTAATATTCAGTATTTAAATTTAAAATATGAACTATTTATCTTATTTGGCAAAGAAATACTCATCTTTCCATTATAGCCTAATATTTTCTCTTGGTCAAATACATAAAATGTACTCTTGTATTTTTCATGAAAAATTTTAAACCACTTTAAATTTAAAATTTTAAAAATTTTGATAACATTACATACTTCTCCATACTCGTAACAACTAATTTTATAGCATTAATTTTTACATATAAAATATTGATTTGATACATGATTGATATAATATTTAAAATAATAATTTTATATTTTTCAACTATCTAATAATTGATACGATTTTATAAATTGGATTATTCAATAGATTAAATTACACTATGAATTTATGTATTGCCGTTTCATTTTTCTTTTTGTTATTTATTATTCCTTTGCCCATTAATAGTTTGAAAACAAACACTATCATTCAACACACATGGAAATGGAATATTGGAAGTTTGAGTGTCTCCCCTAATAAGAATAAATTTCACTTCTTTCATGGGCTCCAAAACAAGCACACGCAATTTTCTTGCCCTGAAACGGACTGCCAGTGGTCCAACCGCTGGTTGGTTTTCCCCTTTTAGGCCTATGCGTGAGGTCCAATATTATATATTTATGGGCCTTCCGTAGCGCGTGTTATAACGCCGAGAACGACGAACGTGGGCCTGAAAGTGAAAGGAAACAAATAAACAAAATCCAGAGTATTGCACTGCACATTGATGACATAGTACACTTTAGTGCCCTTTGCCTTTGCTCCTATTGGTGGTTGGTGCCTTAAGTTTCACTCCACATTCTGTCCCTTGCTGCCTCAGCTGGTGGGCTCTGTGCCCCATAATATTGGTCCCTCTGGAACACGTGTACTACTTTTATTAGCCCTTGTGGCATATACTTTTGCAATCGTTTAAAAGATGCTGTGCTATGGATAAGTGCTAGTTATTTTGCTTGGCCGATTGTGTAAATTCAGCCATCTTCGGGAAAAAAAAAAATTATGACTGTCTCAATGTTTACTTTAATGTATTTAATGTTTCAATTTATAAAATTTACACTTATTTAATATTTTAATTTATAAATTTTTATTTTGTTAAAAATTTTAAATTTTTATCGATTAAATATTTATTAAATAATTTAAATATAAAAATTTTATTAATTGTATAGTAAATTAATATTTATATGTAAAAAATTGAAAATCTAAAACATTATTTTTAAAACAGAGGTACGCAATATTATCAAAATTTATAATTTTAATAAATTTAAAGTATTATAAAATTTTCATGAAAAATATATGGTAAAATATTATAAATTTTGCTTTAGAAATAAACTTTATTAATATATTATTATTTTCTTCTTATCGATTTTTAATGAGTTAAATTAATTCAATTCAATACTTAATATATGCTTGAGGAATCTAAAGTTTTCAGGAGAAAAAGAAATGTGTACACCCTTTCCTCTTTGTCTGTTTAGTCAGGAAAACAAATCCTGTGTATATATGAAAAAGATAAATTACTACAAAATTCTTAAAGTTTACAAAAATTATTATTTCATCCTTAATATTTTAAAGAAATTACTGCAGTATTTGAGATTTGATCCTATTAAACTATTTACTCCTTCAATTTAAGAAACTTCATTTTTGTCGTCAAGTGAAGAACTAAACAGTAATCAGTTTGGTCAATATTTTTCTCACCCCTATATCCACATGTATCACACGGATAAATGGGACTAAACTGTAGTTTTTAATTTCAATTTCAATTTCTGAAAATTAAAAATGGACTTTAACTTTTTTTAGTATTAAAAAGGGGATTCCAATCCGGATCGGATCAATTGCTGAAAATGGACTTAACTTTAGTTTTATATTATCATTGTTTTTTATTTAATTTTTCAGTATTCAAAATTTATTAGTTTGACGAATTTGAATTTATACATTACATCGCGGTATTGATAAGATATTATAAAATGCTATATATGAGATATTCTAAGTTTTATATACTTTTTATATATTTATGATCAATATTACATATTTTATTTTAAGTAAATATTCTATTATATTCTTTCATCCTCTTTCTTGTAAAAGTTAATTATAAAATTAAAGTAAAATATAAGTTAGTTTCATGAAATCAATTACATATATATGGATTTATTATACTATCAAGGTTTTAGTAATATAATTGATTTATAATATTATAAATAAATAACTATATATATATTTGTATAACTTAAATTATGTGCATGCATAATAAATATGAATAGGAGAAAACTTCATAATTCATTGAATCATTTAATTTCAATGTGATTACATATAAATGAGATACGATAGAGTATAAATGTGATTACATTGAATCATTTAATTTCATAATTCAATGAGATGCGATAGAGTCATCAAATATTTTACCTTTTTGAACTCGATATAAAATTCATTATGATTATATGATTATATTTACAATTTGTCTTATAAATTAACTCACATGTATAATATGGGGGGAATATATTTGAAACCCTTAAACTTATTGAGGTTTAATTATTAAATATTTGAATTTTTATTCATAGATACTGAGCTCTCTCCCTTCCTTGAGCAAATACAATTTGACATAAGTTATCCCAACCTGTCAAACTCAATTATCCAAAGATACTCGATTGAGTGGGGATTACACGTGTATATATTAAAAAGAATATTGGGACCCACCCACGTGCAGCTCTTGCAATCTTGTTGTTGGCTCTTTTTACTTTGTCGGCTGTAATAAGTAAAAACCCAATTTAATTTTCTATTTTTTTTTAATGAACCACTGTAATATATTTTTTTTTTTTTTAAGAAAAGAATGAGACACAAACCTAACTATAAGCTAGACGAAACTGGCCAGCACCCACATCATCATAATTCAACCAAGAGAGGAAACCAGAAGAAAGATAAAAAAGAATATGCATGCTAGAGGAAATGGACGAGGCATGTTTAAATAGCCCATCAGCCGAGTAGTTGGCTTCTCTTAATGTATGCTGCAACTGAAAATGCACGGTGGAGCCCAGCAGATGTCTAATACGATTAACCAAAGAGGCAAAACATACAGGAGGATCCACTTGCTCCCAAACCATCTGGACAGCGAGGAGGCTGTCACTTTCAATATGTAAATGAAGAAAAGAATGAGAAATGGCAATTTTGAATACCATAGAATATAGCCCACAACTCTGGTGCCAACACCGAAGTTCTATCCCATTTTCCAGTTACCTATAGAATCCCTCATCAATCCACCCTTCCCCCGCCGCCCCCCCAAATCCAATATCATTACCCTTAGGAATCGACCCATCAATATTTAGTTTGAATATACCATTAGCTGGAGTCTGCCATTGGACCCACTGTTCAACAGCTTGAGGAGGAGAACAAGTACTCTTGCTATCAATCACTGCACAGTACTGTTTCACATAAAGATAAGCATGTTGGATCGATAGAGACCGTGGCAGAACTTTTACAGCAAACACCACAACGTTACGATTCTTCCACAAAAGCGTTGACCAACCCTGCCACACTCATAACATAACTCAGGCAAGCTCTCATACTCAACTCTCTGCACCTTCCCATCAATAAGGAATTGTCCCACCAACGGCTGTTGAGGATTAACAGAAACAGCAATTCTCGCAAACTTTCCCCTAATCAAGTCACTAGTATTATAATCAATTTTAAACACTTTACCAATAGCTGCCCCTATTGCTCTCAACACTGCTTTGTTATAGAGGTGAAGGGAAAGCCTAGGTAATCGCGCCAAAACCGTTAAAGCTCTTAACGAAGTGTCCGAAATATCAAACTCTGGTGTCCAAGATTCCACCATTAAGTAGCTCCCTATTATAGTCTAAGGCCCATCCAACAATGCATGTTGATAGTCCACTTCATTCGAAAAATGAACCATAAAGTAACCATTCCCTAGCTCCCATACTTGAGGTTTGTTTGAGTTCCACAATGAATGAGTTCGGGAAAAGAAAGCCTTATAACCAATGTATCACCCCATTATACGACATACCACTCCTCTTTTGCAGCGCACGGACAACTTGTTACTGAGCCTTGTGGAAATCGAAACTGATGGAATATCATTAACCATAGAGATTTGGATATCATTATTAAGGATTTCAATGTCATCATCAGTAGTAGCCATATCAAAATCGTCCAAGTTCCCTGCCATAACTTTATCCTTAAAGGAAATTTCCAGTTGAACGTAAGACTCCTCATCCTCACGGTGACGAACCTTCTTGGTCGCACGATTGGACTCAAGCGGTGAAGGGAGGGCCTTTACGGTCAGCGAGTTCTCTGTCATACAAACCCTAAAAACCTTGTCTATGGAAAGGAAAAATTTCGCAGCTTATGACTTTTTACTAACGGTTACTGTAATACTAGTTAATGTCACAGGTGTTACCATCAGGGTCAGGCAGGTAGCATCGTTAAAAGATAAAATAATATTTTATAACATTATTTAAAAATAATAAAATTATATAATAAAATATTTATTAAATATATTATAAATATTTTAACTCTATTTAAATATTCAATTAAAAATTTAAATCCGTATAAAAATTTACCTTTAATAATTAAATCTGTCCCGAATCCGATTATAATTATCTTTTTAAATATTCAAATCCATTTACATTAAAAATATATATTTTTATTTCTCAATAAAATAAAAAAACAAGTAGAAATTATAAAATTATTATTTTGATTTGATAAAAAAATATAATATAAATATTAGACATAATTATAGCATTAATATAATTAAAACGGTATATATATATTGAAATAACCCATTAATTTATTTTTAAAAGAATTTTTATTTAAAATTTAATTGTAAATTTTCACCAATGAGAATTAATCAAAAATAATATTTTATGCCGCGAACCGAATCGAAAACCGAATTTAAATAGTCTAATTCAGTCGAAAAACCCTTAAATCAAATGAAAATAGGCTAAATCATTGGGTTCGACCAAATCAATTCAAATCGAACCGAAACCAAT
>CANUEX010020500.1:0-21604 GCA_948099535.1 Jatropha multifida
TAAAGGTATAAGATAGAATTATTTAGAATTCTTTGTAGGAATACAGTAGTAGAAAATCCGCAGTTATGTTAAGATTTATGATTGTAATAACAATGATGTTAAATGTATGTAAGACTTTATGGGAATGATTGAGTTGAATAAAATAAGGCATTGTGATAGTTTGAATCACTAAAAATAAAATGGGCCAACTTGTAGAATATTTTCATATAAGTGTGGTGCTGAAATCAGAGATTAGGCTTACTACGGGCCTCGGGGGCCTTAAGCTTACCCAGGTCCTAGTGCCGGTCCGGCCCATGGAAATGGGTCGTGACAACTTCATTTTTGCAACTATTTGTATTCCTTTCATTCTAACAAAATATTTAAAACCTCATTGAAGATAACCTCAATGAAGATTAAACATAATTTAAGACGTGCATTGATAGTAGAGGAGGAAGAAATAATATATTAAGGGTAGATTAGAAAAAAATGACAAAAAAAGGGTTAAATTACTTTTTTAATTTTGATGAAAAATTAAGTGTTTCTATATAAAAGGAATGGAAACAATATTTTTTATAAATACTCCTTTCATCGCATTTTGTTTATTTATTTTTTCTTTTTTGGATATTCCAAAATATTTACAAGATATTCAAATTTAGACATGTAAATAACATATTTTTTCCATAATAACTTTTATGATTATTCATTAAATAAAAAATATTTATTAATATCTTAACGAGTTAAGAGTTAAAAAAAAAGATAAAATAATTTTTATTCACTAAATTTTTAATATGCATATTTTGTCAAATGATGAAAAAAATTTAAACGCAGAAAGTATTATTATTGTCGGTGTTATAATCACCCTTTGCCTTGTAATAATGAACTAAGGAAAGAATAATAGAAAACGTGTTA
Organism: Jatropha multifida; assembly: GCA_948099535.1. NCBI lineage: Eukaryota > Viridiplantae > Streptophyta > Magnoliopsida > Malpighiales > Euphorbiaceae > Jatropha > Jatropha multifida. The sequence goes on from CANUEX010020500.1 coordinate 889, forward strand.
CTCTAGTACTTGTGAAATGGGAATTTAGAACATCAAATGGTCAACAAAACAAATTAGAAAGTTCTGACTTCAAACTTTTCAAATTGATAAGTGCACGATATTGTGGCTTGACTGCCATTTTCACGTAAACACATAATTTTTTTTCTCCAAAAATTTCCATTTTTATTGTAAATATAGTCAAATAAATTAAATTAGTCCAATAAAACAATTATGGCATAAAGTTGTTATTGAATCAGATTAATGCAAAATGAAATGAAACTCAAATTTAGTTCGTAAAGAAATTAATCTAAATTCGCACCAAAAAGACTCATAAATAGAGCTTCTGTTCGAGTGCTTAAAGAAAATTTATATTCAAAGTTCGAACTCGATACTTTTTATTAGGAAAAAAATTATTATCGATCTCATCTCGCCGGTTAGAATATGACCAACCTTTTTTTTCAAAAGAGAAAAAAAAAATAAAGCAAATAGAATTGTCAACACTTACGATCCTAAAATCATTTGAGCTTTCTATATACTTCCCATGTCATGAGCCGAAATTACCCAAAAAAAAATGACATTCTTAATATTACTAAAAATGACATTCTTAACTTTTAGTATGCAATCGCACCCTAAAAGCAAATTAAGATGTAATTGCAACTAAATTGATAAAATCGGCATACCCATGATATAAAGATCGATTGGAAGTAAAATTACAACTACTCAAAAAGCCTGAGGTGAAATTAAATGTTAGACTTGTACTAATCGAAATTAAGTATTTAAAATTTAAAAAATTGAATAATATAAATAATAAAATTATAATAAATTATAAAATTGTTTTAGTGATTTTGACTCGTCACTTTAATTGAATTAGAAATTTTACCTAATAAATGTTATTAGATATTCCATCAGTTATGTTCACTTTTATTTGTCATTTAAAATTATAGTTAAATGCTCTTTAATTTAATTAAATTATATTTTGTCTCACTTAACTATTTCAATCTTAATAATTTTCTCAGTTAATCTATGACTTAAATTAAGAGAGAGAGGGAAGATGAAAAGATGAATTTTAGAAAAATGAAGAAAATAATAATTATTTTATTAAAGATAGGGTAAAATTGGAAGAAATTAATTAATACTCCCTAATCTTCTCAAAACAACTGATAAATTTACTCTAAGTAACTTCTAAAAATTATAGAAGGGAGGAAGCATATAAAACAACTGATAAATGCCAGCTGCCAGTGGTTAATTTTTGACATATGGTGATTGAAAAGAGAGATGGTGTCGTTTTGATTTGGTTGGTAAAAATATCTCAAAATTTTTTTTATATCATATCTCAAATCTGCCGTTGTCTTACACATAAGTAGAGGCACATTTGGAACGTTGCATCTGCATGGACACCACGTGTTCAATTTTTAATTAAACAAAATCCACCTTAAAAACTCTATCCAATACATATGAGCATGGAAAATACATGTATACATAAACTCTCTGCGATATAATCATTATTATAAAGAAAAAAAAATACTTAATCAGCGAAATGGAAAGTGGAGCTACAAGTGCAGGGGCAGTAGTAGGGCAGAGACAGAAGATGAAAGTGATGGTAGCACTCGATGAAAGTGATGGAAGCTTTTATGCACTTCAATGGACTCTTGACAACCTTATCGACGGTGTTAGTGCAACAAATGAACCTAGTCTACAAGAATCTGGTTTGGTCACTTTGGTTCATGTTCAACAACCCTTCCAACCCAGTTTTTACCCTGTTGGTCCCGGTGGAGCAGGTTTTTTTTCTTTTTTAAATTTATTTTTAGAAATACGGAGAGGTTTTAATTATTTAATTATTTTTGAGATTTACAGGTTTTTTAATTAATCCAGCAGCTTTTTATCCACCAACGACGCTAATGGAGTCTGTTAGGAAAGCACAAGCAGAAAATTCTGCAGCAATACTCTCTCAAGCATTAAAGATGTGCAATGAAAAGATGGTAATTGTTATTTTTTGTTATTTAGCTTTTTTTTTAATATTGTAAGTTGGATTAATTAAAATTTAAATAATACAGATCAAAGCAGAAACTCTGATTCTTGAAGGCGATGCAAAGGACAAGATTAGTCAGGCTACAGAGCAAATGAATGTTGATCTGCTTGTTGTTGGCAGCCGTGGCCTTGGCAAAATTAAGAGGTCATTAATTATTTCTTAATTCTTATTGTTTAAATTAGCATATCAACTTTTTTTTTTTAAAAAAAAAAAGAATTATCATATCTACTTTGTATGATCCAACCATAAATCAAATCAATTAAATTTTTTTTTCCAATTGATGGTATTTCTGATCATTCATAATGAAAGCAAACTATGTTGTTTGATGTATTGATAGTAGAGTTTATATACACTAAAACTGTGATTCCATACCAACGTTAGTTGTGATTGAGTGGTTAGAACACTCTCTTGACGAAAAGGTTTGGATGCTCAGAGAGTCACTTTTATATGGACCCTGCAGTATTTGAACCGGATGTAGTCTCGTACCAGTTGCTATAGAGTAGTTGGAACATTTTCTCTCTTTTAAGTTAGGATTTATTGGGCAATATCAGTAGCTTTTAACTGGTAAATATTAGTTGATAACTGCAAAGTGTTTATATAGTGATTTAAAAAAAAAGTGATCGGTAAAATAAATAAATGTTTAATTAACTGTTAAAATGACAAAAAGGACATTAGAATATCAGAGATCAGCGGGTTTTTAGAGACTGGACCTGCATGATATTTTTGTATATTTACCATTTTTCATGCTTTTTACTAATTAGTAAAAAGAATATAATAGTACATAATATATTTAAAATATAACAGCAATATTGTTGCAAATAGAATAATTGAATGGGCACATGAGTATTTTATTCTTTGCCTTCTCAATTAACGGAAATTAATCACCTGTTTCACTAATTGCAGGGCATTTTTGGGCAGTGTAAGTGACTATTGTGCCCATCATGCAAAATGTCCCATCCTCATTGTGAAGCCACCAAAGGAGACCACCAGCAACCCGTCACTGTTTTGGTCATAATTAGGATTAAAATGTCAACTATAGTTTAGTTTTGTTTACCTGTTTTAAGTTTAATTAGTTATCCTGGTAATCAACCCTGTTTTCTTGAACTAAGGTAAGGTAATTACGCGTCTGGTTTGAATTAAAATCAGGTTGAGAATTTTGATTTGAACTGGACCGGAATGAGGGGTTGTGTCCGATATCACATTTCCACCACTCCAAATCGGTATCGAATTGGCTCAAACTGATGGTACCAAATTGGTTTTTGAAGAAGGGCCCTTTCGGATTAGACATTAGAATTGAAAACCAACTGTTGGGTTGGGTCGGTTGTGCGGGTTCAGTGAATCGGTATAGGGTTCTATATCTGAGATAGATTTATGCGATAAAGTCTATCAAAAACTTAGTTAAATATGTTTGTAAAATTGGTATTTAAATTTTAATTAATGTGGATATGTCATGTTTGCAGAATAATGAATTATATCTTATGTTAGGGGAAGTCATGACAGTATTTTTTATTTGGGTTGCATATGTAATTTTACTTCTATGAGCTGTAATATAAAATTAAAAAAATGTGTTTTTTTTTTCTGTTATTGAACGTAAGTCATTTTGTCAAAGGTCTCCTTCTCCAATTTGCTGGAATTAGAGGAAATGGAAGAATTTCAAACCCCTTTCTAGAATGCGTAGAAGGAGTGTTTGAAGACGATGCTTGTAAAATATTTTTGGTACAATCAAAGACTGCTAGCCGTATAGACCAAAATGGTCAAGTTATTTCATAATTTTTAATGACTAGAAATAAAATAATTTAGTATTGTAACCTGTAGAGGTATTTTCAGGACTAAAATGTTTATCTTGGGACCAAAATGGTCAAAACTTTCGTACTCAGAGATCTTTTAACTACCCTACAAGTGGAAAGACAGAAGATATAAGTGGCTAATGAAAATTCCCGTTAAAGCTAGGCATTTTAACAAACATAATCTTAGCAGCTGAGCTCGGCCATTTGTTTTTCCATGCATGAAACATTTGTAACTTTGCACCTGCATGAACACCGTGTGTCCAAATTTCAATCAAACAAAGACTCCACATGACGCCTCAACTGTATCCAATTGACCTTATATATACATATTAAAATTAGCTCCAAGACATAAATTGAGAGAGAAAATCAGTTTTTGGGAATGGAGACAGAAGAAGGTGCAGTGTTAATGGAGCAGAAGCAGAAGAAGAAGGTGATGGTGGCACTTGATGAGAGTGAAACGAGCTTCTATGCTCTAAAATGGACCCTTGATAACCTTATAATCAAAGCTGTTAGTCAAGATTCAGATATGGTTACACTAGTTCATGTCCAACAATCTTTCCAGCCTAGTATCATCCCTCTTGGTCCTGCTGGAGCAGGTTTAATTTTTAAAACCCTTTTCTGTACATAGTTATTTACTTGTCCATATTCTTTAACCCCGTTTAAACGGTACGACAAAAGACTAATCCTTTTCAGAGCGCATTATTCTTAACATCGTTATTTACTTGCATACAATATGCACATGAAAAAACATGCAAATAAATTTGTTGATTACCTTTATTTAAAACCAGCTTTTTACACACCATCTTCAATAGCGGATGCTGTGAAGAAAGCTCAGCAAGAAAATTCTGCAGCAATACTCTCCCGAGCATTAAAGATGTGCGATGAAAAAATGGTAACTATCTTCTAATTAGTGAGGCATCAATTGATATTGTTAAATAGTAATGCATTAACTTTATAATTATACAGGTGAAAGCAGAAAGTCTAATTCTTGAAGGGGATGCGAAGGACGCGATTTGTCAAGCCACAGAGCAAATGCAGGTTGACCTCATTGTGGTTGGCAGCCGCGGTCTTGGCAAAATTAAGAGGTCTCGTTTCTTATTGTTTCAATCTCTTTTCCATGAAGTAACGCTTTTACAGATATAATTATAATTACCTGAGGAGTGATTTTATAAATTTGATCTAATTTTTATAAATAAATGCAAATGCTTTATTAATTGCAGGGCATTGCTGGGCAGTGTGAGTGACTATTGTGCCCATCATGCAAAATGCCCCATCCTTATTGTGAAGCCACCAAAGGAAATCGACAAGTAGTGAATGTTTTTGTGCATTATTAAACTATGTATGTACAATGTTCTGTTTTATTTCCTTGCAATATTTATAGCTAAGATTATATTTCTATATGTAGTAAGAACTCCGAAAAAACTTTGTAACCTTAAACTTGAAATAGATTAAGGGATAGCTCAGTAGTGAAGAGCGCTTGCGGGATTGATTATTATTGTTTAAGTTATGAGTTTGATCTTTGATCTTCCGCAACGCAAATTTCGTTCCAAGGGTGAATGAGGATTACTCAAGTTAGAGACTGTTAAACGGACATGGACCAGGATATCTTGAGCTATAAACCAAATTTAGTTTCTGTATTTGGTTGATGTTGTTTCGAGGGTGAATGATGATTAATCAGGATAGAGACTGTTAAACGGACATGGACCTGAATATCTTGAGCTATAAACTAAATTTCTATTTGGTTGATGTTGTAATTTGGAATTTGGAATGTGTGCATGTGAATGTTAATTTTTAGTATTTGTATTGTTTATAAGAGATTGTACTTTTGAGTACTTCGGAAAAAAGATTTAAAAGAACATTTTCTTATATCATGTTTGAAATGGTGTAATCAACATGTAATGGATTGAAATTATATTATTTAATAATTTTCATTATTTAAATTGATATAATATTTATTTCATCAAAAAATATATATATTATTCATTACATCCGGCACATACAATATTAATTACATTAAGTTAATCCAATTAAAATATCACTACCACAATTGCTTGACTATCATTCTACCATCTCTACCACCACAATCATCCCATAACCACCACTATTCCTCCATAACTCTACCGTCACCACCACTCCACTACCATAACCATCGCAGTTGCCACCATTCTATCGCGCACCACCACCTATTCTATCACCACCACCACTATAAATGCCCTCTTTGCCACTACCATAACTGCATCACCACCGCCACTATCGCATCACCACCTCAATCATCACTACTCAACCACCACCAACACCATTCTACCACCACCACTACTCTATTACTATCACCTCAACCATCACCACCATCAGTCCAACACTCTATTACCACCACCGTTGCCATCATCACATCACCATCTCAATCATCACTGCTATATCACCACCGTTTTAACCACCACCGCTACTACTTTATTACTATTATCTCAACCACCACCACCACCATCAATCCAACACTCTATCACCACCACCACTGCACCATCACTACTATCACCGCCATTATTTCACCACCACTTCAATCACTCTATCACGACCACTATAACTACCACTCCATCGTCACATAATAAAATTTATATTTTAATATTTAATATGCAACATTCAATAAAAATTATATTTTATTATTTTATTTCATTATAGGAACGGAAAAAGTATAATGCAAAAAAAATACTAAAAGTATGAAAATGCCCATGATTTTATATTGTAATTTAATTTATTTAATGACAATATATGAAAAAGATTAATTTCTAATGGCTCTAACTTTTATTTTATTATATTATAATTTGTTCAGGTTATCTTCTTTTAATTTTTTTAGTTCAAATAAATTTATAAACTTAAATGGTCATTAATAACTTAATATATAGAATAGCTTTTGATTCAAATATTTTTTTTATATGGTGTTGGTGGAGTCATGTTTGAGGTGATAATGGTGGTTTTAGAGTGGTAATTATAGTGGTGGTGGTATGCTAATTACATTACATATTTTTAAATAAACATAAAAAAGGAATTGTAATTATATTCCATAAAAAATTTTCAATTATATTACTAAACATAATAATAGAATCTTGATTACATTACATATTTAATTATATTATATTAGCATTACATCATTACCAAATAGTTTAAGAATTTATTTCCTGCTCAATGTGATGTCAATGAGAATCAATTTGAACTAAGGTCTCTACTATTACTTACCCCTGTAAAAAGGGATAAGACTATAATACATAAATAAAACTTTTTGTATTGATACGTGATTTTTATTTCACCATTAGATTTAAAGTTAATGGAATAACTTGTTACCTATATAATAGGTAAAATACAAAGATATTTATTTTTATTTTATAGTTAATCTTTTGTTATTAAATATAAAAGTAGTTATTTAATTATATAAATATAATAATATTTTTATCTTAATAAAAATTAATATTAAAACAATAAAAAGAATAGAAGTTTCAAAAGATAAATAATTATTCAAATAAAAATATATAGAACCCAACCAAATTGCTTAAAATTTTAATAAATAACAATATTATTGATATGTATATATATATTTATATAAAACATCCCATTATCTTCTTATTTTATAATATTACATAAGCTTACATAGAGAATGTGTTTTAACTTTTTATTTTTTACATGATTTTTTTCTTCATTTTGTTATAAATTTCTTAAATAAAATATTATATTATTTATTCATAATATTTTTTTAAAAAATAATTTATAATTCATATTATGTAAAAAGTCCATATAATATGAATTTCAAAATCTTATAATATTTGAATCTAGACTTTTTTCGTAATATATATTTTAGAATTTTTTTGATGAAAATCTTATGTTATTTGTGCCATAGTAATTAATTTTATTATTTAATTTATAAATTTTGAGACTAATTAAGTGAATTTTAATTAAAGTTTGACCAAAAAATTTTTATTCCACCTATTTTTTATCATTTGTATAATTTTATTTTTACCTTCATAAAATTTAATTTTTTAATTTAATATTTACAAATATTGTATATATAATCTTAAAAATTTAATGAAAAAAAATAAAGAAACATGCAACTTGCTCTAATAAATTTATACATAAAGTAAAAATTTTAATGTTAATATAAAATTTACTAATTTTGCATAATAGTAAAAGCCTCTAAAATAAATTAGATATAAATATAATATAACAAGTTAAAGCAACATACAATAATATGTTATTATAATACGCGACACTCGATTAGGATTTTTTTATTGTATAGAAATAATAAATTTTTTAAGGTGTGAAAGACATTCTTTCCTTTGAAGTGGGCCGGCCCAATTTGGATGTCTAAAAGCCCAACCCAACCCAAGTTTGAGTTAGGTGGTGAATCTGAATGGATGATACTAATGGTTATCTTTCACGGGGAGTTAAGACGTCATGTCAGTTATGGTTATTTACACTCAGTATCAGTACAAGTCCCGTGAGCACAGCCTGTGGCTCCACTGGCCACAAGATCTTACATCTAATCGGCAGCCATTAACATGAATCACAGTCTTGCGGGTGTCAGTGTCGTAATCAACTGTTCACGACGAATAGAATTTCATTTTGATTAAATATAAAATTAATTGTCACAGTATTTCAGATCGTATATGCATTTTTGTGTGTAATTTGCAGAGCTTTTAACGTACAAAAAGAAGAGTTATTTATACTTATTATAAGATTTATTGGAGTACAGGATGAGTAGAAATAAAATTTCCCCATAAAAGCTACTACTTCAGAGGAAATCATATAACCATAAAAGAAAAAGAAAAAGAAAAAAAAAAACGTTTTCCAACCGTACATGGTCATCCGGTCAGTTAATATTCAGTTAAATCAAACCAATCATGAAGATTCCGCTGATCAGAAAACATAAAAAGAGCAGTAACAGTAAAACACATATAGTTTGGGTATGGGTAATATTTAGTTATTTACAGTGTGACGATCTGAAAAAAAAAAAAGTTTCTTTCTCGTTTTCCAGAGAAAGAAAACGCAGTAAAGACTGAGAAAACGAAAGTGAGTGAAGGAAGCAAGGGGAACGAAAAAAACCCAACAGCTAGCAAGAATTGAATGAGAGAGAGAGAGAGAGTAGAGATGGAGAAGACAAGATCTAAAGAAGAAGAGAGAAGATTCATAGCTGATTGGACTGGTTTTGATAACTACAAGATTTGGCTGGAGGCACAAGCTCTTATCAAGAGTAAAAGCAGAAGGAGAAATGAGATAAACAATAATAAGGTAACGAAGTTCTTTTCTTCTTTTTTACATTCTAATTTCTCTTTTTAATTAAGTTTCTAATTCAAGATTCAATGACAATGAAGCTGTGTGTAGGTTTTTGCTACTAATTTCCTTTTTTTTATTAATATTGATTGAATTTCCTTTTCCTTTATTTTCCAGATATATTCCTATAGAGTGAGAAAATGATAGGAGAAAGTTATTAGAATTAATTTGTTATTTATTTCATACAACTAATTTGTGAAAATTTGTAATCAATTACAGCTATAAGAACCTAAAGATTCAAATTGCCATCCAATTCTTTTTCGTGTGTTTCTATAATATTTTTTTGCTTCATGAGCTTTGTTATATGCATATTTAGTGATTTTGCATTGAGCAGGCAATAAGCTAGGATCTTAACACATTATTTAGAACTTAATTAATCATGTTATGTGTATATATTCTTGGCTTCGGATTGATGCTTCAACATCAGTTGCAAAGGATGGGGGTCAAATATCGTTAGAAAAAGCAGAAGCGTTGGCAGTAAGTGACAAACTCAACGTTGCTGATGTAATTGATCTTTCTTCCCCTTTGAAGAGCAATGAAGTTATTGAAGTACCTGCAGAGAACATTGAAACGACGGAAATGAAGTCAAAGGGACAAAAGGCAATGTAACTTGAATGACCCTTTTTTTCTTTTTCCTATTTGATTACTCACATGAGAATTAAACCTTTGAGTCTTTTGAAGCTTACATTATATGTTGAGTAGTGGTTACATTTGACCTGTCAATGCATACTAGAATATTAAGGCCATGTTTGGTAAACCATAAAGGAATATAGTCAAATACATTTTCATTCTAGAAAGATATCTAATTACATTGTATTTTATTACTGTTTAACAAATACATTCCCAAAAGTGCTTGCTGATCGTAAGCTTTTCCAGTTCAGGTTGATACTGCAAAACATATAAATACAGTTGAAAACATTGAAACGGAATTATTTGAGATTAAAGACAATATTGTGCTGCGTCAGCTACTTGTGAGTATGATTTTTATTTGGTTTAGATTACTTCTATCTTGGTCATATTCTTATGGTTATAAATAAGCAAGTCTATTTTTAGCGGAAACCGAGATACTTTGATCCTCCAAGTGAGAGCCGGATGGCGTGCCCCTGTTGTGGTGAAGAAGGTCATATACCAGTACGATGTAAGCTGCGAAACCGGAAGAACCCGTGCTTTGTTTGTGGGAGTTCTAAGCACATTTGGAGGCGTTGCAAACAGGTCTAGTTTTGTAACCTTCCATTTTAATTTTTAAATAAGCTTTAAAGGGTCTTTTGGCATTATTTCTGTTTTTAGTTTCTCTTACTCTATGAAATTTTGCATATTGGAAAAGGGTTGATGAAACAAGAAACAAGATCATATTTTGTGAGTTTTCTTGAGTGGAAAAAAAAAATGTTAATGATATGGAAAGTTACACTTCAATTATTACTCATTGCAAGTAATCTTTGATATCGTAGCAGAGAAGGAGAATCCTCCAGCTCAAGAAAGAGCAAGAAAACCAATCAAACCCTGATACCTGCTTACGATGCCGTGGTTCTGGGCATGACATATTTTCATGTACGAGTGATTATTCACTTGATGATCTTAAGGTATATACAGTTTTTAAATTAATCCTTAATGTGTTTTCCATTATATCTCCATTTGAAAGTATGGTTAAGTTACTCTTGACAAGCTGCTATTCAATTGTTAAATTAATTTTTTTTTCCCCAAACCATCAAGTTGTCAAAAGTAGTCAGAAGAACGTTAGGCAAAACGTAGTTTTGAAACGTCAGGCTAAACTCAATGTGAAATGGAGTTTCATAAACATATCGATTGACAGTTGATTTTTCTGATGTGAACAGGAAATACAGTGTTATATATGCAGGAAATTTGGTCATCTGTGCTGTTCTGATCTTCCAAATTTGAGTCCAACAGAACTTTCTTGTTGTAACTGTGGAGAATCTGGCCATTTGGGTTCTGTAAGTCTTAAATTTTACTTGTTTGAAGCTCAACTTACGAAAATGTGATGCAGATGAATCTAACAGAAGTTATTCTTAAAGGAATGCAAAAACTTTGTTGAACCAAACAATGGTCCAAAAGGATCTATTACCTGCTTCAAATGTGGAGAACGACGCCATGCAAATGGGTGCACTGACAAAATGAAGGTTCATTTTTCACCTTTAGTTGCTTGAGTTTGATTGGAGAAAACCTTTTACTTTCATGTATTGAAAGCTTTCCTCGTTTTGTTCTACTGAAGGATGATGGGAAAGGAACAGATAATTTACAACCAAGATATGAATAAGGGCTTATCTAGTTTAGCAGGTGGTGGTTAGGTGAGTGTGCAGTTAAGGATTAGAATATTGATCAGATTGTAATGATTTAATGAGGCTTATTTGACCGGACCCCCCCCAAAAAAAAAAAAAAAGAGAGAGATGTTTTTCTGCTTTATTCACAAATATATGTATATAAATAAACAAAATTCGTCAGCTGTATCATCTAAAAAAAGTTCAGTGAAGGGATAAATATTATAAATACATGTATAATAAATAACAAAGTGGGGTTAAAAAAAAAAACACAAAAGCAACATTGAGAAAAAAATTAAAAAAAAAACTAATTACAAAAATAAATGAGTTCCAATCGAATCAACTGTATGAATTTTGCATGAATTTTTAATTTTACCCAAACTGTATCAACTGTACCCTAAATTTTATAAATGAGTTCCAATTTTACACAATTCAAAGTTTATTGAAAATAATATTTCAGCAAGTCAATCGCACATCACATGCATTTTGTCAATCGGCTTCAAAGTGTCAAGGTCGAGGTATTGTATACATGTAATGTACAACTTGTCAAAACATTTATACAGCCATAAAGATACTATACTCGTACAAATCGCCCAAATGATGTACTTGAGAAACAATGCTATTATCAAATTGATACAAAAGGAATTAAAAATCATCGGTATAATAGCAGTCTGTTTCGGATTCTGATTGAATTTCAACATTCATGCAACTATATCCTACAAGAGTACAAGCCTTCCTGCGCTTTCTTGTAACAGAAGTTAGCCATCATTTTTAGCTCAAAATATTTTTCTTTCTACCTACTTGTGCCAAAAATGATATCAATGCACAATGTATCCACAAAATAGACTTCAAATAGGTTGGCAGAGATCCATATTTAATCAGATATTTGTTTCACAGTTTATCCCTGCATATCGATTGGCACATTCTCCGCACTCAGAATCAAAACAACCAAAAGAATTAATATCACTTTAAAGTTACAACTCTTATATACACACCTGTTGGCTCATAAGAATCTCAACCGCTACATTAAGATCCCCATCAGCAGCTGCTAGTGCGACTTCTACTTGAGTCTGAAATTAGCCAAGGCATTTGCATTAGCAACTCAAACATATCAATATTTCCTTTTGAGTAAACCTACCATCCCAATCTGCCAAGTGTATAATAATTTTGGATCAGAAGTTCGAAATGTCGTTTTGATTACATTTCAAACATATGCGACCTTGTATCATCACAGTTCTTCCCTTTAAATAGATGGAAATACCTGCCTACATTTTGTGTATATAAGTGGCTAATAAGAGAATATCACATTTAAGGAAATATGGATATAAAAGCGATTTTATTTATGAATATAAGATCATGGAGATAAGTTTATTAGACAGTTATTCAAGGCAAAAGTGACTTCATCTTAACCAAATATGATCACAAAATTAAATTATTAGGCAATTTTTTAAAATAAGACTTTCACATTGGTTGGCCTAGTGTATATACTCACATAGGTAAGTATTCACCTAAACTGATATTATGGGAAGAAAACAGTAAAGAGTCTTATTTACCTTCTCAAAACCCATCGATACAAGTTTTTGTATTTGTTCATCAGAAGCAACTGAATTCTGAACCCAGTAAGACCATAGAAACACAAAGATGTTAAGACCCAGATTAACAAGAAGAAAACAGACATTTAAATGCTACTTCTAAAATAATGAGAAAAACCTGATGGCGTGTAGGGCCTTCTGGAGCCACTGCAACTGCATTTTCAGCAGCTGACCGCCTGCATTCAAAGGATAGAAGAGAAATGACCTCACAATAGAAGAAAAATGCAAAGAATGATAGCAGAAAATAGTAGAACATACAATGAAGCAAGCAAGGATCAATGATATTGACATTGAGAACAATATAATTGAACACCCCTCCCTAAATCATTTTGGTGAAATTTAATATGTTTGTTCCAGAAAAGAACAACGATGCATATATGTGCATATGTGGAAAAATTGTTTTAATATTGTATATTTTTAGTTTTATGATCTGGTACATTCTACATTCTTCAATGCCTGAATCATCAGTAGCAAAATGATTAAAGACCATAGCTTACTTTAAAGTCAGTTTGCTCTGGAATACTACACAAAAAGGTAAAGTGAATTACAGAGCAAGTAATTTGAGGACAGCTGAAAAGCGCACTAGCTGAAAATTTTTCCAATGATCTAATCACGAGTTGGAAGAAAAGTTAAGAATCACAAATCACCAAGGATACACCAGTTTTTGGTGTCGGCAATGATCTATAAGATGCATGGAAGAAGTCTTCCTAATACCTTCCATCTGACGGTCTATCTACTGTGCCCATTGCAGCCAAATCTGAGTTGCTATTATCCAAGAGTCTAGCCTGCAGGTTTGAATCTGAATTTACAGCGGGATTATTGGCAGAACCAAGTGTCCGTCCTGTCCCAGGGAACCTGCTGTCTTGCATTGACTGCACGACACCAACAAACAAGAGATCCACTAAATACCAAACGCTTTGTGCTACCAGGTTTAAGGATTATATTGACAAGAGAAGCAAAAGGCACACGACAAATTTCTATCTATTCTATTGGAAAACAACTTTTTAAGCTAACAATAACACGCAAAGCCTTCTATCTTTCAGTGCCATACAAGTTATAGACACAATAAACAAACAAAAAGCTTGCCATGATAATCACACTGGCATCTTCACAGAGACCCTGCTATAAAAGTTAGAATGCACAGCATAAACATTGTGTGATGCAAAGGCCTAGGTTTTGAGTATTATTATTTTATCTGATATTGCTCCAGGTTTGGGTCCTTCCTTACCAAGCACTCTTAATTACCTGTTTGGTCAGGCGTAGCAGTGGCCACTATAATGGCCTCCAAATAGTAACATAGACAAGTTCTATACAACATGAAAGGGACCTCCATACTAAATAACTTCGTACCTGAGTAGATGTTTCCCTTTGAGGCATCCATGAAGATAAGTTCCTCCACATGTTTCCAGATAACAATCCACTGCATATTAGATATAAGAAGTTAGAAATGCTACATGAGTGAATATTTTAGTGTCATAAGCAAATTTACCTGGAGGTTGTATTTTGACCCAAATATGTGGGTATATGTGCTGTTGGACTCCCACCAGTGCACATAATAAATTTAGGACGCCTCACGCAAGAGGACTGAAAATTAAAAACAGAACATATCACACTGACTTGTGGACAAAAAATAAAAAAATGTATGTGAAATGTAAAGTTAAAATAAGGGACATTGCTAATGCAAACCAAGGAACATGGCTTTAATTGTTCAAATACAACAAAAACCTCAAACTACAAATTTTAAGAAGCTTTCGTTCAGAACCGAAGTATTGATCAATTGAACAGCTGCGTCATGCTTTGAAAAATTCCATTTAGAATACAAATTTCTTCAATTAGCATGACCTAAAAACTATCACAAGGCACAAGCAAGAGATAAAAGAATGTTTGCTGACACGGTAACTGAGCACATAAGAACAAAAAAAAAATTTGGGAAGACATAGATCCTCAAATACTCAGCACATACAAATACATTTCATTAAATTGTACGCAAGTTTATAATTCTTTGAATCACTTGATAATGGACATATTGTTAGTTGTAACCTTGACAGTAAAACAAGGAATTTACAAATCAGTAAACTAATAAGAGGTTTATGATCCTCAGCCAATTAAATAGCCAGAAAAAAAATTGATAAACAAAAAGAAAAAAAAAAGAAAGGAAAACTGCCTAACCAAATACTTACAAGCAAAGAGGAGGACTCAATGGAAGAATAGAAAGATGATCCAGGCATAAGAAAGTTGAATATGCCATAGGTATCTGGAAAAAAAAATTGAATGAGAAATGTCAACATAGTGGAACAAAATGCAGAGAGGGAAATGAGACATATTTAAAACAGAATCAGCGACTACATACACGCAAATCCGGACAAGATCCCACATAGGTGTCCAAGTAAGGAGACATTCGTCATGAGAAGCTGGAATACTATTAATAAGATAAATGCATACCTGAAGCTCGTATTTCAATTAAAGGTTACACATCTTCAAGCAAATGCAAGAGAATATAATAATAAGGCATAAAATGTGTATTCATGTGAACTTGTGTGCATGGGTGTACATGTGCACGTGGTGTTTATTGTTGGAAAAGTTAAAAGCATTTACCACTTAGCAGGAACATTAAAGAGACCAAACACACTGCAAAAGGAAGGAAGTACATTATATCTCAATTGGATGAACAAACTAACAAAACACAAACTATATCGGACTACAAAAGAAAAAAGGAACTTTATCAGAGTTCCAAATACAAAAAGTTAATTGTACTTTTTACTTAGACAGTACAAGAATATCAGAGAGATCTCATTCATAAGCATCCATGCATGTTGAAAAAATGCAGATGTCAAATATAAATTGGCCTTGATGTATGTGGAGAAAAAATTGAAGATGTAGCAAAGTCAAATAAACAGTAATTACTAATGGCAAACATATTTCAGAATGTAATTTCATAGCACGAAGTAGTAAAGACAAACCTCCTTGACTGGACTCCACTCAAACTCGTTTCTATTACAATCATCGAAAATAAGATTCCGGAGAAGCCTATGGCACACTCATCCATGAGATACTCAAATTGATGAAAAGGATTATGAGCTACCAGCAATGCAATAATTAGATGAAATATAGCATTGCTTGTAGCCAATAAAACTGTTAAGTATAGCAAGCGGATAGATCCCATGATTCTCTCCAATTCAGAACCCAGTGGTACCAAAGCCAGCATGTTGAAGAACACATGAAGCAGCGAACCATGAAAAAGAATAGATGTATAAATCCTGTAAACTGCACGCCAAAAGAGTAAAGCCAATGATAAAAAATATAGAACGTGCTATGAAGAAAAGAGAATAACAGGATCTGATCCTTTCCCAAGCCAAGAATAGAACTGGATTATATTCAAGAATATAAGACAAAGATATATTCTGGCATTGATGGTCTCTAATTGGCCATAACTGTCTAAAGTCCTATAGCAGCCTGAAAAAGTTAAAAGGACAGTTTGGTTATGTTTGGTCTCAATCTCATGACTTAAGTTTCGAATCCAGATTTCAGGCTAAACAAGGCCTTGCTAAGCACATGGCCCAGAAAATAAGGAAAAATACAAGTCTACTTAGGGAATTTGGTTTTCACATAAAATGATTTCCCAAGATTAATTTTCTTCATAATCACCTATTAATACATTCACTTATTGGAATTTACCTTGAAATTGTGATATAACAGCAGATGGCAAGAAGCATACTTCATAAAAGGAGTCATATCCAATCAAAAGGCAAATAAAATAAGTAGTCCCACAAACGATCACCACTGCTGAAGTTAGGAATGGAATGTTTTCCCACCATTGCGCCACTCTAGTGGGCAATCCTGCCTGTAGACCAATAAAAACGACATGCGTAACTGAAGAATAAATAAATATATAAAAGAAAACTAATAACTAGACCTGATATTACTTGCTTTCCAACTACTTTTATACTGGCAGCATATTATAATCTAGTTAGTTTGGCCAAACAAATTATTTAATTCTCTGATCTTCTTTATCTTCCTAACATCATTCTAATCTAGTTGTTAAAAGCATCAGCTAAGGTTTGTTTTTAACCATCTCATGGTAAGGATTAAACCAAACCACATTTCACCATCCAACTTCAACAATACAAAGAGAAACTCTTATACGTAGGGATTTAACAAATTAACTCGGCAAAGGTCGAGACATTATATTTCTCTCTGTTTTTTCTAACATTATAATT
Source organism: Jatropha multifida (assembly GCA_948099535.1). NCBI lineage: Eukaryota > Viridiplantae > Streptophyta > Magnoliopsida > Malpighiales > Euphorbiaceae > Jatropha > Jatropha multifida. The sequence continues at coordinate 18,079 of CANUEX010020500.1, forward strand.
TCAGTGCTCCAAAACTAATATGAAAACGCAGCAAACATGCAGATTAATAGAACATTCTGCAAGAAACGAAAAAAAAAATTTCTCTGTTGCTTAGAATACATCAACAAAAGAAAGCTAGAAACAGAATATCGTCAACGAAGTACAGAAGTAGTAATTAAGAGAGTTCAGTAGAGCTTTGGGTCAATCATTAGCAATACATCTATATATGCAGCTTATTTTGAGAAATTGAGGTTAAAATTTTCCGTTTCCATTTATTTTTCCACGCATTTTACTAGCAACCAAGCAAGCGGAGTAATTATGAAACCCTAACAGAAAGCACTGAAATTGAAAGGTGAATAAAGGAAAATGACAAAGTAAAGATCGAAAGCTTACCTCGGTAACAATGTTAGGTCTCATGTCTTAGTTTTCACTTCAAAATTTCTTCGCGATTTCGCTTTGAGTTCTTAGTTATATATAAAATGCACGACCAACCCATTCGGTTGTGTTTCGGGTCAGGAAGGATGTAACCGCTTGAGCAGGCAATGTGGTCCAGATTACAATTTACCAAAAATTGATTTTTTTTTTTATTGATTTTAACTGAAATTTTATACCAAAATCAGATTTGGCACAGTTTATTATTGTTGTACTGATTCAAAAATGTCGTATTTATTAAGAAAATTTTTAAATCATATATGCTCTATTTGGTATAAATTAACTCAAAGTGTAGAATTAAAATTCGTTTATAATGAATTTTTCATATTTGTAATAAATTCAAAAATAGAAAATTATTTACTTTTATTTTTAAAATATCTTTGGGGTAACAATTTCATGATAAAAGCTTTTCAAGTTTGTAGAATTCACTTGGAAATTTTTTCGGTAGAATTTAAGCTAAATCAATAAAAAAACCCAATTCTTATGAGTAATTTTAACTTTACCCTAAATCTAACTTTTTTCTTTTAGTGCCATAAATTTGAACTTTATTTACAATAATATCTTATTTTCAAATTTTATCTAATTTAATAAATAAAATTATTTTATGGATAAAAATTTATATTTATATATATAAATATTAAAATAAAAAGTAATTTGTTTATCTTAAAAATAAAATATTTCCTCCATCTCATTTTATTTGTTTATTATTCTTTTTTTTATATCCCAAGACGTTTTATAAAATTTTTAAAAATAATTATTTTTCTTATAATAATATTTATGATTATTTATTAAATGAAAAACTTTTACCCATATCTTAATGAGTTAAGAGCAAAAAAATGTAAAATAATATTTATTGACTAAATTTTTAATATATATATTTTGTCAAACCATGCAAATAAAATGAGACTAAGGGAGTATTTTTTATTTATTGCTATAATATTGACAAAAAGTAATAATCCCTAAAAATAAAACGATGCCATAATGAATAAAATATATTTTTATAAAAGATTAAATTAAATATAATTTCAATAAATTCTAACTAAAATTTCATGCTTAAAAAATGACAAAACAAAAATCTAAACTAATATTCTATGTATATAGCTAACTAAAATTTTATTACTTGACTTTTCATAATTTTATACTCCTAACCAATATTAATTAAGGTGTTGTTAAACAATGAGTTTTTCGGCTAATCTAACCATAAAAAAAGAGTATAGTCCAATGAATATAATATTTAATTTATTAAATTGGATACAATTTGAAAATATGATGCTATTATAAATAAAATTGAAGTTCAGAGTATTAGAAATAAGAAAAAAGTTAAATTTAGGGTATAATTAAAACTATCTGCAAAGTTTGAGATTCTTTGAATGATTTTTCCTAAAATTTGGTTTAGTTATATTAAAATTTACAAAATTAAAATTCTTCATTTACAAATTTACAAAACTATGATCCAATATTAGTCGGTTAATGATTTTATTCAAGTATTTTGTTTATTTATTGTTCTAAGTTGTAAATTTAAAATAAATAAATTAATTAAATAAATAATAAAAGAATTACATAAAAGAAAGATTATATCCTTTCTAAATAAATCCACAATTTTTTCTATAATTATATAAAAAAGAAAAATATACCTTTTTTTCTTTTTATTATATATATGTATTTATTTAAAAAATAATTTTTAGAAATTATATCAAATCAAATGATAAAATGTAATTTTTTTTGTTTTAACCACATATATCCCGAGTACACTGGACTAGAACTAAATTATCTTCTCACTGTTGGTCTAAAAAGGGATAAAGTGTTCTAAGCAAGCGTTTGCTCAATTCATAATAATTAAATCATCGACCTCATCTAAGGGAGAAGAATATTAAACTATTTATCCAAAAACTCATTAATATAAAATTTAATTTTCGATTTGTCTACAAGTAAGACTATTTTAGGATATTGTAAATTTCATGCAACGTGATATCAAAAATCTCATCTTGGAATTGTCTACTACCAGTACTATTTTAACTTATAATCTATATATATCTTTAGGAAATGATGTATTTGAGAAGCTAGATAGTGCCACGTAGGATTCCCTATTTACTTAAAAAAATTCATTAAAAAATTGAATGATATATTAATTGTTTTCTTTGATAACTTTTTGAATGAAATTAATTTGTAACTAAATAGTATAAAAGACTGCTCAAGAGTTATATATGTTCACCATTATTATCTTTTACTCATTCAAAAATTGAAAATCATGATTTTCAAAAGTTTTAGGAAGTATACGTGTGCATGTCATTCAAAAATTTAAATGATGGTACATAAATAGTTTTCTTTTAATAACTATTTAATGGAAGTAACTTATGACTAAATGGAAAAGCAAATTGCTCAATAAATTTCAATTTCAAATAGTAATAAAATATAATAATTATTTAACTAAATAAATTAATGATGCCCAAAAATTCAGATGATGTTGTATTATTTGTTTTCGTAAGTTATGTTTGACAGTAACTTTTAAATTAGCTTTTAATTAAAATATTTTACTGAACAGATTGTTAGTGTAATTATTCAATATGGATATTGGATATTGCCATTTGCCATGTGACAGGGAAGCATTGACCAAAAGAAAATTGCTATTACAAATATGAAATAAGGTAAAACTAATTTTCCCATCTAGCAAAGACAAATTCAATCTATTTTGTGACAATTACATGCCACCATCGCACGCTAGACTAGAAAATTCATCACCATAATGCGCCCATGTCACGACCCATTTCCATGGGCCGGACCGGCACTAGGACCTGGGTAAGCTTAAGGCCCCCGAGGCGTAAGCCTAATCTCTGATTTCAACACCACACTTATATGAAAATATTCTACAAGTTGGCCCATTTTATTTTTAGTGATTCAAACTATCAGAAGACCTTATTTTATTCAACTCAATCATTCCCATAAAGTCTTACATACACTTAACATTATTATTATTACAATCATAAATCTTAACATAACTGTGGATTTTCTACTACTGTATTACTACAAAGAATTCTAAATAATTCTATCTTATACATTTACATATTTCTTTAAATAACTTCAAAAGAAAGAAAACTAAAGCTCCAAATATATACAA